>CM071851.1:27888041-28064383 GCA_036507275.1 Sicyos edulis | reverse complement strand
AAGAATCGAAACAAACACTCTAGGAACAAATTTTAGGTTTTCAACGCATAAATCTATCCGAGTTTTTGGTTTTCACTCCCGAAACATTGTGATGGAGCTTTGGAATAGTTTACATTAAACGCTTATGCCGAATCTTTGAAACAAACCGACTAATGAAGAACTTTCGGTTTACAACGCATAAATCCTTCCAATTTTTTGGTTTTACCTCCGAAACTTGGTGGTGCGACATTGGAATAGTTTACGTTAAACGTTGGTGCAGGAAAAATTGAAACAAACACTCTTGGGACGAACTTTAGTTTTTAAACGCTGAAATCTATCCGAGTTTTTCGTTTTGGCTCTCAAACATCGTAATACAACATTGGAATACTTTTTGCATGAAATGTTTTGCGCCAAAAGATCGAAACAAACACTCTCGAGACGAACTTTAGGTTTTCAACGCATAAATCTATCCGAGTTTTTGAGTTTTCCTCCTGAAACATTGTGATGGCGCATTTGATTAGTGTACATTAAACGTTTATGCCAAATCTTTGAAACTAAACGTCTAACGACCAACTTTCGGTTTTCGATGCATAAATCCTTCCGACTTTTTTGGTTTTACCTCCTCAAACATGGTGATGAGACATTGGAATAGTTTACGTTAAACGTTGGTGCCAAAAAATGAAAAAAACACTCTCGGCACGAACTTTAGGTCTTTAGCGCTGAAATCTATCCGAGTTTTTCGTTTTAGCTCCGGAAACATCGTAATGCAACATTGGAATATTTTGAATGAAACGTTTGTGCCGAAGAATCGAAACAAACACTCTCGAGACAAACTATAGGTTTTCAACGCATAAATCTATCCGAGTTTTTGTGTTTTAACTCCCGAAAACATTGTGATGGAGCTTTGTAGTAGTTTACATCAAACGTTTATGCCAAATCTATGAAACAAACCGCCTAAGGATGAACTTTCGGTTTTCAACGCATAAATCCTTCCAATTTTTTGGTTTTACCTCTCGAATCATGGTGATGCGACATTGAAATAATTTACGTTAAACGTTGGTGCAAAAAAATTGAAACAAACACTCTTTGGACGAACTTTGGTTTTAAACGCTGAAATCTATCCGAGCTTTTCGTTTTAGCTCCCGAAACATCGTAGTGCAACATTGGAATATTTTGCATGAAACGTTTGCGCCAAAGAATCGAAACAAACACTCTAGGAACAAATTTTAGGTTTTCAACGCATAAATCTATCCGAGTTTTTTGGTTTTCACTCCCGAAACATTGTGATGGAGCTTTGGAATAGTTTACATTAAACGTTTATGCCGAATCTTTGAAACAAACCGACTAATGAAGAACTTTCGGTTTACAACGCATAAATCCTTCCAAATTTTTGGTTTTACCTCCCGAAACTTGGTGGTGCGACATTGGAATAGTTTACGTTAAACGTTGGTGCAGAAAAATTGAAACAAACACTCTTGGGACGAACTTTAGTTTTTAAACGCTGAAATCTATCCGAGTTTTTCGTTTTGGCTCCTGAAACATCGTAATACAACATTGGAATACTTTGCATGAAATGTTTGCGCCAAAAGATCGAAACAAACACTCTCGAGACGAACTTTAGGTTTTCAACGCATAAATCTATCCGAGTTTTTGAGTTTTCCCTCCTGAAACATTGTGATGGCGCATTTGATTAGTGTACATTAAACGTTTATGCCAAATCTTTGAAACTAAACGCCTAACGACCAACTTTCGGTTTTCGATGCATAAATCCTTCCGACTTTTTTGGTTTTACCTCCTGAAACATGGTGATGAGACATTGGAATAGTTTACGTTAAACGTTGGTGCCAAAAAATGAAAAAAACACTCTCGGCACGAACTTTAGGTCTTTAGCGCTGAAATCTATCCGAGTTTTTCGTTTTAGCTCCGGAAACATCGTAATGCAACATTGGAATATTTTGAATGAAACGTTTGTGCCGAAGAATCGAAACAAACACTCTCGAGACAAACTATAGGTTTTCAACGCATAAATCTATCCGAGTTTTTGTGTTTTAACTCCCGAAAACATTGTGATGGAGCTTTGTAGTAGTTTACATCAAACGTTTATGCCAAATCTATGAAACAAACCGTCTAAGGATGAACTTTCGGTTTTCAACGCATAAATCCTTCCAATTTTTTGGTTTTACCTCTCGAATCATGGTGATGCGACATTGAAATAATTTACGTTAAACGTTGGTGCAAAAAAATTGAAACAAACACTCTTTGGACGAACTTTGGTTTTAAACGCTGAAATCTATCCGAGCTTTTCGTTTTAGCTCCCGAAACATCGTAGTGCAACATTGGAATATTTTGCATGAAACGTTTGCGCCAAAGAATCGAAACAAACACTCTAGGAACAAATTTTAGGTTTTCAACGCATAAATCTATCCGAGTTTTTTGGTTTTCACTCCCGAAACATTGTGATGGAGCTTTGGAATAGTTTACATTAAACGTTTATGCCGAATCTTTGAAACAAACCGACTAATGAAGAACTTTCGGTTTACAACGCATAAATCCTTCCAAATTTTTGGTTTTACCTCCGAAACTTGGTGGTGCGACATTGGAATAGTTTACGTTAAACGTTGGTGCAGGAAAAATTGAAACAAACACTCTTGGGACGAACTTTAGTTTTTAAACGCTGAAATCTATCCGAGTTTTTCGTTTTGGCTCCTGAAACATCGTAATACAACATTGGAATACTTTGCATGAAATGTTTGCGCCAAAAGATCGAAACAAACACACTCGAGACGAACTTTAGGTTTTCAACGCATAAATCTATCCGAGTTTTTGAGTTTTCCCTCCTGAAACATTGTGATGGCGCATTTGATTAGTGTACATTAAACGTTTATGCCAAATCTTTGAAACTAAACGTCTAACGACCAACTTTCGGTTTTCGATGCATAAATCCTTCCGACTTTTTTGGTTTTACCTCCTGAAACATGGTGATGAGACATTGGAATAGTTTACGTTAAACGTTGGTGCCAAAAAATGAAAAAAACACTCTCGGCACGAACTTTAGGTCTTTAGCGCTGAAATCTATCCGAGTTTTTCGTTTTAGCTCCGGAAACATCGTAATGCAACATTGGAATATTTTGAATGAAACGTTTGTGCCGAAGAATCGAAACAAACACTCTCGAGACAAACTATAGGTTTTCAACGCATAAATCTATCCGAGTTTTTGTGTTTTAACTCCCGAAAACATTGTGATGGAGCTTTGTAGTAGTTTACATCAAACGTTTATGCCAAATCTATGAAACAAACCGCCTAAGGATGAACTTTCGGTTTTCAACGCATAAATCCTTCCAAATTTTTTGGTTTTACCTCTCGAATCATGGTGATGCGACATTGAAATAATTTACGTTAAACGTTGGTGCAAAAAAATTGAAACAAACACTCTTTGGACGAACTTTGGTTTTAAACGCTGAAATCTATCCGAGCTTTTCGTTTTAGCTCCCGAAACATCGTAGTGCAACATTGGAATATTTTGCATGAAACGTTTGCGCCAAAGAATCGAAACAAACACTCTAGGAACAAATTTTAGGTTTTCAACGCATAAATCTATCCGAGTTTTTTGGTTTTCACTCCCGAAACATTGTGATGGAGCTTTGGAATAGTTTACATTAAACGTTTATGCCGAATCTTTGAAACAAACCGACTAATGAAGAACTTTCGGTTTACAACGCATAAATCCTTCCAAATTTTTGGTTTTACCTCCCGAAACTTGGTGGTGCGACATTGGAATAGTTTACGTTAAACGTTGGTGCAGAAAAATTGAAACAAACACTCTTGGGACGAACTTTAGTTTTTAAACGCTGAAATCTATCCGAGTTTTTCGTTTTGGCTCCTGAAACATCGTAATACAACATTGGAATATTTTTTTGCATGAAATGTTTGCGCCAAAAGATCGAAACAAACACTCTCGAGACGAACTTTAGGTTTTCAACGCATAAATCTATCCGAGTTTTTGAGTTTTCCCTCCTGAAACATTGTGATGGCGCATTTGATTAGTGTACATTAAACGTTTATGCCAAATCTTTGAAACTAAACGTCTAACGACCAACTTTCGGTTTTCGATGCATAAATCCTTCCGACTTTTTTGGTTTTACCTCATGAAACATGGTGATGAGACATTGGAATAGTTTACGTTAAACGTTGGTGCCAAAAATGAAAAAAAACACTCTCGGCACGAACTTTAGGTCTTTAGCGCTGAAATCTATCCGAGTTTTTCGTTTTAGCTCCGGAAACATCGTAATGCAACATTGGAATATTTTGAATGAAACGTTTGTGCCAAGAATCAAACAAACACTCTCGAGACAAACTATAGGTTTTCAACGCATAAATCTATCCGAGTTTTTGTGTTTTAACTCCCGAAAACATTGTGATGGAGCTTTGTAGTAGTTTACATCAAACGTTTATGCCAAATCTATGAAACAAACCGTCTAAGGATGAACTTTCGGTTTTCAACGCATAAATCCTTCCAATTTTTTTGGTTTTACCTCTCGAATCATGGTGATGCGACATTGAAATAATTTACGTTAAACGTTGGTGCAAAAAAATTGAAACAAACACTCTTTGGACGAACTTTGGTTTTAAACGCTGAAATCTATCCGAGCTTTTCGTTTTAGCTCCCGAAACATCGTAGTGCAACATTGGAATATTTTGCATGAAACGTTTGCGCCAAAGAATCGAAACAAACACTCTAGGAACAAATTTTAGGTTTTCAACGCATAAATCTATCCGAGTTTTTTGGTTTTCACTCCCGAAACATTGTGATGGAGCTTTGGAATAGTTTACATTAAACGTTTATGCCGAATCTTTGAAACAAACCGACTAATGAAGAACTTTCGGTTTACAACGCATAAATCCTTCCAAATTTTTGGTTTTACCTCCCGAAACTTGGTGGTGCGACATTGGAATAGTTTACGTTAAACGTTGGTGCAGAAAAATTGAAACAAACACTCTTGGGACGAACTTTAGTTTTTAAACGCTGAAATCTATCCGAGTTTTTCGTTTTGGCTCCTGAAACATCGTAATACAACATTGGAATACTTTGCATGAAATGTTTGCGCTAAAAGATCAAAAACAAACACTCTCGAGACGAACTTTAGGTTTTCAACGCATAAATCTATCCGAGTTTTTGAGTTTTCCTGAAAAACATTGTGATGGCGCATTTGATTAGTGTACATTAAACGTTTATGCCAAATCTTTGAAACTAAACGTCTAACGACCAACTTTCGGTTTTCGATGCATAAATCCTTCCGACTTTTTTGGTTTTACCTCCTGAAACATGGTGATGAGACATTGGAATAGTTTACGTTAAACGTTGGTGCCAAAAAATGAAAAAAACACTCTCGGCACGAACTTTAGGTCTTTAGCTACTAAATCTATCCGAGTTTTTCGTTTTAGCTCCTAAACATCGTAATGCAACATTGGAATATTTTGAATGAAACGTTTGTGCCAAGAATCGAAACAAACACTCTCGAGACAAACTATAGGTTTTCAACGCATAAATCTATCCGAGTTTTTTGTGTTTTAACTCCCAAAACATTGTGATGGAGCTTTGTAGTAGTTTACATCAAACGCTTATGCCAAATCTATGAAACAAACCGTCTAAGGATGAACTTTCGGTTTTCAACGCATAAATCCTTCCAATTTTTTGGTTTTACCTCTCGAATCATGGTGATGCGACATTGAAATAATTTACGTTAAACGTTGGTGCAAAAAAATTGAAACAAACACTCTTTGGACGAACTTTGGTTTTAAACGCTGAAATCTATCCGAGCTTTTCGCTTTAGCTCCGAAACATCGAGTGCAACATTGGAATATTTTGCATGAAACGCTTTGCGCCAAAGAATCGAAACAAACACTCTAGGAACAAATTTTAGGTTTTCAACGCATAAATCTATCCGAGTTTTTTGGTTTTCACTCCCGAAACATTGTGATGGAGCTTTGGAATAGTTTACATTAAACGTTTATGCCGAATCTTTGAAACAAACCGACTAATGAAGAACTTTCGGTTTACAACGCATAAATCCTTCCAAATTTTTGGTTTTACCTCCCGAAACTTGGTGTTGCGACATTGGATTAGTTTAGTTAAACGTTGGTGCAAGAAAAATTGAAACAAACACTCTTGGGACGAACTTTAGTTTTTAAACGCTGAAATCTATCCGAGTTTTTCGTTTTGGCTCTGAAACATCGTAATACAACATTGGAATACTTTGCATGAAATGTTTGCGCCAAAAGATCGAAACAAACACTCTCGAGACGAACTTTAGGTTTTCAACGCATAAATCTATCCGAGTTTTTGAGTTTTCCCTCCTGAAACATTGTGATGGCGCATTTGATTAGTGTACATTAAACGTTTATGCCAAATCTTTGAAACTAAACGTCTAACGACCAACTTTCGGTTTTCGATGCATAAATCCTTCCGACTTTTTTGGTTTTACCTCCTGAAACATGGTGATGAGACATTGGAATAGTTTACGTTAAACGTTGGTGCCAAAAAATGAAAAAAACACTCTCGGCACGAACTTTAGGTCTTTAGCGCTGAAATCTATCCGAGTTTTTCGTTTTAGCTCCGGAAACATCGTAATGCAACATTGGAATATTTTGAATGAAACGTTTGTGCCGAAGAATCGAAACAAACACTCTCGAGACAAACTATAGGTTTTCAACGCATAAATCTATCCGAGTTTTTGTGTTTTAACTCCCGAAAACATTGTGATGGAGCTTTGTAGTAGTTTACATCAAACGTTTATGCCAAATCTATGAAACAAACCGCCTAAGGATGAACTTTCGGTTTTCAACGCATAAATCCTTCCAATTTTTTTGGTTTTACCTCTCGAATCATGGTGATGCGACATTGAAATAATTTACGTTAAACGTTGGTGCAAAAAAATTGAAACAAACACTCTTTGGACGAACTTTGGTTTTAAACGCTGAAATCTATCCGAGCTTTTCGTTTTAGCTCCCAAACATCGAGTGCAACATTGGAATATTTTGCATGAAACGCTTGCGCCTAAAGAATCCAAAAACAAACACTCTAGGAACAAATTTTAGGTTTTCAACGCATAAATCTATCCGAGTTTTTTGGTTTTCACTCCCGAAACATTGTGATGGAGCTTTGGAATAGTTTACATTAAACGTTTATGCCGAATCTTTGAAACAAACCGACTAATGAAGAACTTTCGGTTTACAACGCATAAATCCTTCCAAATTTTTGGTTTTACCTCCCAAACTTGGTGGTGCGACATTGGAATAGTTTACGTTAAACGTTGGTGCAGGAAAAATTGAAACAAACACTCTTGGGACGAACTTTAGTTTTTAAACGCTGAAATCTATCCGAGTTTTTCGTTTTGGCTCCTGAAACATCGTAATACAACATTGGAATACTTTGCATGAAATGTTTGCGCCAAAAGATCGAAACAAACACTCTCGAGACGAACTTTAGGTTTTCAACGCATAAATCTATCCGAGTTTTTGAGTTTTCCCTCCTGAAACATTGTGATGGCGCATTTGATTAGTGTACATTAAACGTTTATGCCAAATCTTTGAAACTAAACGTCTAACGACCAACTTTCGGTTTTCGATGCATAAATCCTTCCGACTTTTTTGGTTTTACCTCCTGAAACATGGTGATGAGACATTGGAATAGTTTACGTTAAACGTTGGTGCCAAAAAATGAAAAAAACACTCTCGGCACGAACTTTAGGTCTTTAGCGCTGAAATCTATCCGAGTTTTTCGTTTTAGCTCCGGAAACATCGTAATGCAACATTGGAATATTTTGAATGAAACGTTTGTGCCGAAGAATCGAAACAAACACTCTCGAGACAAACTATAGGTTTTCAACGCATAAATCTATCCGAGTTTTTGTGTTTTAACTCCCGAAAACATTGTGATGGAGCTTTGTAGTAGTTTACATCAAACGTTTATGCCAAATCTATGAAACAAACCGCCTAAGGATGAACTTTCGGTTTTCAACGCATAAATCCTTCCAATTTTTTTGGTTTTACCTCTCGAATCATGGTGATGCGACATTGAAATAATTTACGTTAAACGTTGGTGCAAAAAAATTGAAACAAACACTCTTTGGACGAACTTTGGTTTTAAAATGAAATCTATCCGAGCTTTTCGCTTTAGCTCCCAAACATCGAGTGCAACATTGGAATATTTTGCATGAAACGCTTGCGCCAAAGAATCAAACAAACACTCTAGGAACAAATTTTAGGTTTTCAACGCATAAATCTATCCGAGTTTTTTGGTTTTCACTCCCAAACATTGTGATGGAGCTTTGGAATAGTTTACATTAAACGTTTATGCCGAATCTTTGAAACAAACCGACTAATGAAGAACTTTCGGTTTACAACGCATAAATCCTTCCAAATTTTTGGTTTTACCTCCCAAACTTGGTGGTGCGACATTGGAATAGTTTACGTTAAACGTTGGTGCAGCAAAAAATTGAAACAAACACTCTTGGGACGAACTTTAGTTTTTAAACGCTGAAATCTATCCGAGTTTTTCGTTTTGGCTCAAACATCGTAATACAACATTGGAATATTTTTGCATGAAATGTTTGCGCCTAAAAGATCGAAACAAACACTCTCGAGACGAACTTTAGGTTTTCAACGCATAAATCTATCCGAGTTTTTGAGTTTTCCTCCTGAAACATTGTGATGGCGCATTTGATTAGTGTACATTAAACGCTTATGCCAAATCTTTGAAACTAAACGCCTAACGACCAACTTTCGGTTTTCGATGCATAAATCCTTCCGACTTTTTGGTTTTACCTCCTCAAACATGGTGATGAGACATTGGAATAGTTTACGTTAAACGTTGGTGCCAAAAATGAAAAAACACTCTCGCACGAACTTTAGGTCTTTAGCGCTACAAATCTATCCGAGTTTTTCGTTTTAGCCCGGAAACATCGTAATGCAACATTGGAATATTTTGAATGAAACGTTTGTGCCAAGAATCAAAACAAACACTCTCGAGACAAACTATAGGTTTTCAACGCATAAATCTATCCGAGTTTTTGTGTTTTAACTCCGAAAAAACATTGTGATGGAGCTTTGTAGTAGTTTACATCAAACGCTTATGCCAAATCTATGAAACAAACCGCCTAAGGATGAACTTTCGGTTTTCAACGCATAAATCCTTCCATTTTTTTTTGGTTTTACCTCTCGAATCATGGTGATGCGACATTGAAATAATTTACGTTAAACGTTGGTGCAAAAAAATTGAAACAAACACTCTTTGGACGAACTTTGGTTTTAAACGCTGAAATCTATCCGAGCTTTTCGTTTTAGCTCCCAAACATCGAGTGCAACATTGGAATATTTTGCATGAAACGCTTGCGCCTAAAGAATCGAAACAAACACTCTAGGAACAAATTTTAGGTTTTCAACGCATAAATCTATCCGAGTTTTTTGGTTTTCACTCCCCAAACATTGTGATGGAGCTTTGGAATAGTTTACATTAAACGCTTATGCCGAATCTTTGAAACAAACCGACTAATGAAGAACTTTCGGGTTTACAACGCATAAATCCTTCCAAATTTTTGGTTTTACCTCCCAAACTTGGTGGTGCGACATTGGAATAGTTTACGTTAAACGTTGGTGCGTAAAAAATTGAAACAAACACTCTTGGGACGAACTTTAGTTTTTAAACGCTGAAATCTATCCGAGTTTTTCGCTTGGCTCCTCAAACATCGTAATACAACATTGGAATACTTTGCATGAAATGTTTGCGCTAAAAGATCGAAACAAACACTCTCGAGACGAACTTTAGGTTTTCAACGCATAAATCTATCCGAAGTTTTTGAGTTTTCCCTCCCAAACATTGTGATGGCGCATTTGATTAGTGTACATTAAACGCTTATGCCAAATCTTTGAAACTAAACGCCTAACGACCAACTTTCGGTTTTCGATGCATAAATCCTTCCGACTTTTTTGGTTTTACCTCCAAACATGGTGATGAGACATTGGAATAGTTTACGTTAAACGTTGGTGCCAAAAAAAAAAAACACTCTCTCGCACGAACTTTAGGTCTTTAGCGCTACCAAATCTATCCGAGTTTTTCGTTTTAGCTCCTAAACATCGTAATGCAACATTGGAATATTTTGAATGAAACGTTTGTGCCAAGAATCAAACAAACACTCTCGAGACAAACTATAGGTTTTCAACGCATAAATCTATCCGAGTTTTTGTGTTTTAACTCCCAAAACATTGTGATGGAGCTTTGTAGTAGTTTACATCAAACGCTTATGCCAAATCTATGAAACAAACCGCCTAAGGATGAACTTTCGGTTTTCAACGCATAAATCCTTCCAATTTTTTTGGTTTTACCTCTCGAATCATGGTGATGCGACATTGAAATAATTTACGTTAAACGTTGGTGCAAAAAAATTGAAACAAACACTCTTTGGACGAACTTTGGTTTTAAACGCTGAAATCTATCCGAGCTTTTCGCTTTAGCTCCCAAACATCGAGTGCAACATTGGAATATTTTGCATGAAACGCTTGCGCCAAAGAATCAAACAAACACTCTAGGAACAAATTTTAGGTTTTCAACGCATAAATCTATCCGAGTTTTTTGGTTTTCACCCCAAACATTGTGATGGAGCTTTGGAATAGTTTACATTAAACGCTTATGCCGAATCTTTGAAACAAACCGACTAATGAAGAACTTTCGGTTTACAACGCATAAATCCTTCCAATTTTTGGTTTTACCTCCCAAACTTGGTGGTGCGACATTGGAATAGTTTACGTTAAACGTTGGTGCAGTAAAAATTGAAACAAACACTCTTGGGACGAACTTTAGTTTTTAAACGCTGAAATCTATCCGAGTTTTTCGTTTTGGCCTCAAACATCGTGAATACAACATTGGAATATTTTTGCATGAAATGTTTTGCGCCAAAAATCGAAAAACAAACACTCTCGAGACGAACTTTAGGTTTTCAACGCATAAATCTATCCGAGTTTTTGAGTTTTCCTCCCAAACATTGTGATGGCGCATTTGATTAGTGTACATTAAACGTTTATGCCAAATCTTTGAAACTAAACGTCTAACGACCAACTTTCGGTTTTCGATGCATAAATCCTTCCGACTTTTTTGGTTTTACCTCCTGAAACATGGTGATGAGACATTGGAATAGTTTACGTTAAACGTTGGTGCCAAAAAATGAAAAAAACACTCTCGCACTAACTTTAGGTCTTTAGCGCTGAAATCTATCCGAGTTTTTCGTTTTAGCTCCGGAAACATCGTAATGCAACATTGGAATATTTTGAATGAAACGTTTGTGCCAAGAATCAAACAAACACACTCGAGACAAACTATAGGTTTTCAACGCATAAATCTATCCGAGTTTTTGTGTTTTAACTCCCAAAACATTGTGATGGAGCTTTGTAGTAGTTTACATCAAACGCTTATGCCAAATCTATGAAACAAACCGCCTAAGGATGAACTTTCGGTTTTCAACGCATAAATCCTTCCAATTTTTTTGGTTTTACCTCTCGAATCATGGTGATGCGACATTGAAATAATTTACGTTAAACGTTGGTGCAAAAAAATTGAAACAAACACTCTTTGGACGAACTTTGGTTTTAAACGCTGAAATCTATCCGAGCTTTTCGCTTTAGCTCCCAAACATCGTGAGTGCAACATTGGAATATTTTGCATGAAACGTTTGCGCCTAAAGAATCAAACAAACACTCTAGGAACAAATTTTAGGTTTTCAACGCATAAATCTATCCGAGTTTTTTGGTTTTCACCCCAAACATTGTGATGGAGCTTTGGAATAGTTTACATTAAACGTTTATGCCGAATCTTTGAAACAAACCGACTAATGAAGAACTTTCGGTTTACAACGCATAAATCCTTCCAAATTTTTGGTTTTACCTCCCGAAACTTGGTGGTGCGACATTGGAATAGTTTACGTTAAACGTTGGTGTAAAAATTGAAACAAACACTCTTGGGACGAACTTTAGTTTTTAAACGCTGAAATCTATCCGAAGTTTTTCGTTTTTCGTTTTGGCCTCAAACATCGTAATACAACATTGGAATACTTTTTGCATGAAATGTTTGCGCTAAAAGATCGAAACAAACACTCTCGAGACGAACTTTAGGTTTTCAACGCATAAATCTATCCGAGTTTTTGAGTTTTTCTCCCAAACATTGTGATGGCGCATTTGATTAGTGTACATTAAACGCTTATGCCAAATCTTTGAAACTAAACGCCTAACGACCAACTTTCGGTTTTCGATGCATAAATCCTTCCGACTTTTTTGGTTTTACCTCCTCAAACATGGTGATGAGACATTGGAATAGTTTACGTTAAACGTTGGTGCCAAAAATGAAAAAACACTCTCGCACTAACTTTAGGTCTTTAGCTACAAATCTATCCGAGTTTTTTCGTTTTAGCTCCTAAACATCGTGAATGCAACATTGGAATATTTTGAATGAAACGCTTGTGCCAAGAATCAAACAAACACTCGAGACAAACTATAGGTTTTCAACGCATAAATCTATCCGAGTTTTTGTGTTTTAACTCCCAAAACATTGTGATGGAGCTTTGTAGTAGTTTACATCAAACGCTTATGCCAAATCTATGAAACAAACCGCCTAAGGATGAACTTTCGGTTTTCAACGCATAAATCCTTCCAATTTTTTTGGTTTTACCTCTCGAATCATGGTGATGCGACATTGAAATAATTTACGTTAAACGTTGGTGCAAAAAAATTGAAACAAACACTCTTTGGACGAACTTTGGTTTTAAACGCTAAATCTATCCGAGCTTTTCGCTTTAGCTCCCCAAACATCGAGTGCAACATTGGAATATTTTGCATGAAACGCTTGCGCTAAAGAATCAAACAAACACTCTAGGAACAAATTTTAGGTTTTCAACGCATAAATCTATCCGAGTTTTTTGGTTTTCACCCCAAACATTGTGATGGAGCTTTGGAATAGTTTACATTAAACGCTTATGCCGAATCTTTGAAACAAACCGACTAATGAAGAACTTTCGGTTTACAACGCATAAATCCTTCCAAATTTTTGGTTTTTACTCTCCCAAACTTGGTGGTGCGACATTGGAATAGTTTACGTTAAACGTTGGTGCAGTAAAAATTGAAACAAACACTCTTGGGACGAACTTTAGTTTTTAAACGCTGAAATCTATCCGAGTTTTTCGTTTTGGCCTCAAACATCGTAATACAACATTGGAATATTTTGCATGAAATGTTTGCGCTAAAAGATCAAAACAAACACACTCGAGACGAACTTTAGGTTTTCAACGCATAAATCTATCCGAGTTTTTGAGTTTTCCCTCCCAAACATTGTGATGGCGCATTTGATTAGTGTACATTAAACGCTTATGCCAAATCTTTGAAACTAAACGCCTAACGACCAACTTTCGGTTTTCGATGCATAAATCCTTCCGACTTTTTTGGTTTTACCTCCCAAACATGGTGATGAGACATTGGAATAGTTTACGTTAAACGTTGGTGCCAAAAATGCCAAAAAAAAAACACTCTCGGCACTAACTTTAGGTCTTTAGCGCAAATCTATCCGAGTTTTTCGTTTTAGCTCCTAAACATCGTAATGCAACATTGGAATATTTTGAATGAAACGCGTTTGTGCCAAGAATCAAACAAACACTCTCGAGACAAACTATAGGTTTTCAACGCATAAATCTATCCGAGTTTTTGTGTTTTAACTCCCAAAACATTGTGATGGAGCTTTGTAGTAGTTTACATCAAACGCTTATGCCAAATCTATGAAACAAACCGCCTAAGGATGAACTTTCGGTTTTCAACGCATAAATCCTTCCAATTTTTTTGGTTTTACTCTCGAATCATGGTGATGCGACATTGAAATAATTTACGTTAAACGTTGGTGCAAAAAAATTGAAACAAACACTCTTTGGACGAACTTTGGTTTTAAACGCTAAATCTATCCGAGCTTTTCGCTTTAGCTCCCAAACATCGAGTGCAACATTGGAATATTTTGCATGAAACGCTTGCGCCTAAAAGAATCAAAACAAACACTCTAGGAACAAATTTTAGGTTTTCAACGCATAAATCTATCCGAGTTTTTTGGTTTTCACCCCAAACATTGTGATGGAGCTTTGGAATAGTTTACATTAAACGCTTATGCCGAATCTTTGAAACAAACCGACTAATGAAGAACTTTTTCGGTTTACAACGCATAAATCCTTCCAAATTTTTGGTTTTACCTCCCAAACTTGGTGGTGCGACATTGGAATAGTTTACGTTAAACGTTGGTGCAGTAAAAATTGAAACAAACACTCTTGGGACGAACTTTAGTTTTTAAAATAAATCTATCCGAAGTTTTTCGTTTTGGCCTCAAACATCGTAATACAACATTGGAATATTTTTGCATGAAATGTTTGCGCTAAAAGATCAAAACAAACACTCTCGAGACGAACTTTAGGTTTTCAACGCATAAATCTATCCGAGTTTTTGAGTTTTCCTCCCAAACATTGTGATGGCGCATTTGATTGATGAGTAGTGTACATTAAACGCTTATGCCAAATCTTTGAAACTAAACGCCTAACGACCAACTTTCGGTTTTCGATGCATAAATCCTTCCGACTTTTTTGGTTTTACTCTCTCAAACATGGTGATGAGACATTGGAATAGTTTACGTTAAACGTTGGTGCCAAAAATGAAAAAAACACTCGCATTTAACTTTAGGTCTTTAGCGCCAAATCTATCCGAGTTTTTCGTTTTAGCTCCTAAACATCGTAATGCAACATTGGAATATTTTGAATGAAACGCTTGTGCCAAGAATCAAACAAACACTCTCGAGACAAACTATAGGTTTTCAACGCATAAATCTATCCGAGTTTTTGTGTTTTAACTCCCAAAACATTGTGATGGAGCTTTGTAGTAGTTTACATCAAACGCTTATGCCAAATCTATGAAACAAACCGCCTAAGGATGAACTTTCGGTTTTCAACGCATAAATCCTTCCAATTTTTTTGGTTTTACCTCTCGAATCATGGTGATGCGACATTGAAATAATTTACGTTAAACGTTGGTGCAAAAAAATTGAAACAAACACTCTTTGGACGAACTTTGGTTTTAAAAATAAATCTATCCGAGCTTTTCGCTTTAGCTCCCAAACATCGAGTGCAACATTGGAATATTTTGCATGAAACGCTTTGCGCTAAAGAATCAAACAAACACTCTAGGAACAAATTTTAGGTTTTCAACGCATAAATCTATCCGAGTTTTTTGGTTTTCACCCCAAACATTGTGATGGAGCTTTGGAATAGTTTACATTAAACGCTTATGCCGAATCTTTGAAACAAACCGACTAATGAAGAACTTTCGGTTTACAACGCATAAATCCTTCCAAATTTTTGGTTTTACCTCCCAAACTTGGTGGTGCGACATTGGAATAGTTTACGTTAAACGTTGGTGCAGTAAAAATTGAAACAAACACTCTTGGGACGAACTTTAGTTTTTAAAATAAATCTATCCGAAGTTTTTCGTTTTGGCCTCAAACATCATCGAATACAACATTGGAATATTTTTTGCATGAAATGTTTGCGCTAAAAGATCTCAAAAACAAACACTCTCGAGACGAACTTTAGGTTTTCAACGCATAAATCTATCCGAAGTTTTTGAGTTTTCCTCCCCAAACATTGTGATGGCGCATTTGATTAGTGTACATTAAACGCTTATGCCAAATCTTTGAAACTAAACGCCTAACGACCAACTTTCGGTTTTCGATGCATAAATCCTTCCGACTTTTTTTGGTTTTACCTCCAAACATGGTGATGAGACATTGGAATAGTTTACGTTAAACGTTGGTGCCAAAAATGAAAAAAAACACTCTCGCACTAACTTTAGGTCTTTAGCGCTGAAATCTATCCGAGTTTTTCGTTTTAGCTCCTAAACATCGTAATGCAACATTGGAATATTTTGAATGAAACGCTTGTGCCAAGAATCAAACAAACACTCTCGAGACAAACTATAGGTTTTCAACGCATAAATCTATCCGAAGTTTTTGTGTGTTTAACTCCCAAAACATTGTGATGGAGCTTTGTAGTAGTTTACATCAAACGCTTATGCCAAATCTATGAAACAAACCGCCTAAGGATGAACTTTCGGTTTTCAACGCATAAATCCTTCCAATTTTTTGGTTTTACCTCTCGAATCATGGTGATGCGACATTGAAATAATTTACGTTAAACGTTGGTGCAAAAAAATTGAAACAAACACTCTTTGGACGAACTTTGGTTTTAAACGCTGAAATCTATCCGAGCTTTTCGCTTTAGCTCCCAAACATCGAGTGCAACATTGGAATATTTTGCATGAAACGCTTGCGCTAAAGAATCAAAACAAACACTCTAGGAACAAATTTTAGGTTTTCAACGCATAAATCTATCCGAGTTTTTTGGTTTTCACCCCAAACATTGTGATGGAGCTTTGGAATAGTTTACATTAAACGCTTATGCCGAATCTTTGAAACAAACCGACTAATGAAGAACTTTCGGTTTACAACGCATAAATCCTTCCAATTTTTTTTGGTTTTACCTCCCAAACTTGGTGGTGCGACATTGGAATAGTTTACGTTAAACGTTGGTGCAGTAAAAATTGAAACAAACACTCTTGGGACGAACTTTAGTTTTTAAACGCTAAATCTATCCGAAGTTTTTCGTTTTGGCCTCAAACATCGAATACAACATTGGAATACTTTGCATGAAATGTTTGCGCTAAAAGATCAAAACAAACACTCTCGAGACGAACTTTAGGTTTTCAACGCATAAATCTATCCGAAGTTTTTGAGTTTTCCTCTCCAAAACATTGTGATGGCGCATTTGATTAGTGTACATTAAACGCTTATGCCAAATCTTTGAAACTAAACGCCTAACGACCAACTTTCGGTTTTCGATGCATAAATCCTTCCGACTTTTTGGTTTTACCTCTCCAAACATGGTGATGAGACATTGGAATAGTTTACGTTAAACGTTGGTGCCAAAAATGAAAAAACACTCTCGCACTAACTTTAGGTCTTTAGCGCAAATCTATCCGAGTTTTTCGTTTTAGCTCCTAAACATCGTAATGCAACATTGGAATATTTTGAATGAAACGCTTGTGCCCAAGAATCAAACAAACACTCTCGAGACAAACTATAGGTTTTCAACGCATAAATCTATCCGAAGTTTTTGTGTTTTAACTCCCAAAACATTGTGATGGAGCTTTGTAGTAGTTTACATCAAACGCTTATGCCAAATCTATGAAACAAACCGCCTAAGGATGAACTTTCGGTTTTCAACGCATAAATCCTTCCAATTTTTTGGTTTTACTCTCGAATCATGGTGATGCGACATTGAAATAATTTACGTTAAACGTTGGTGCAAAAAAATTGAAACAAACACTCTTTGACGAACTTTGGTTTTAAACGCTAAATCTATCCGAGCTTTTCGCTTTAGCTCCCAAACATCGTAGTGCAACATTGGAATATTTTGCATGAAACGCTTGCGCCTAAAGAATCAAACAAACACTCTAGGAACAAATTTTAGGTTTTCAACGCATAAATCTATCCGAAGTTTTTTGGTTTTCACCCAAACATTGTGATGGAGCTTTGGAATAGTTTACATTAAACGCTTATGCCGAATCTTTGAAACAAACCGACTAATGAAGAACTTTCGGTTTACAACGCATAAATCCTTCCAATTTTTTGGTTTTACCTCCCAAACTTGGTGGTGCGACATTGGAATAGTTTACGTTAAACGTTGGTGCGTAAAAATTGAAACAAACACTCTTGGGACGAACTTTAGTTTTTAAATAAATCTATCCGAAGTTTTTCGCTTTGGCTCTCAAACATCGTGAATACAACATTGGAATATTTTGCATGAAATGTTTGCGCCTAAAAGATCAAAAAACAAACACTCTCGAGACGAACTTTAGGTTTTCAACGCATAAATCTATCCGAAGTTTTTGAGTTTTCCTCCCAAACATTGTGATGGCGCATTTGATTAGTGTACATTAAACGCTTATGCCAAATCTTTGAAACTAAACGCCTAACGACCAACTTTCGGTTTTCGATGCATAAATCCTTCCGACTTTTTGGTTTTACCTCCAAACATGGTGATGAGACATTGGAATAGTTTACGTTAAACGTTGGTGCCAAAAATGAAAAAAACACTCTCGCACTAACTTTAGGTCTTTAGCGCCAAATCTATCCGAGTTTTTCGTTTTAGCTCCTAAACATCGTGAATGCAACATTGGAATATTTTGAATGAAACGCTTGTGCCAAGAATCAAACAAACACTCTCGAGACAAACTATAGGTTTTCAACGCATAAATCTATCCGAAGTTTTTGTGTTTTAACTCCCAAAACATTGTGATGGAGCTTTGTAGTAGTTTACATCAAACGCTTATGCCAAATCTATGAAACAAACCGCCTAAGGATGAACTTTCGGTTTTCAACGCATAAATCCTTCCAATTTTTTTGGTTTTACCTCTCGAATCATGGTGATGCGACATTGAAATAATTTACGTTAAACGTTGGTGCAAAAAAATTGAAACAAACACTCTTTGGACGAACTTTGGTTTTAAATAAATCTATCCGAGCTTTTCGCTTTAGCTCCCAAACATCGAGTGCAACATTGGAATATTTTGCATGAAACGCTTGCGCCTAAAGAATCAAAACAAACACTCTAGGAACAAATTTTAGGTTTTCAACGCATAAATCTATCCGAGTTTTTTGGTTTTCACCCAAACATTGTGATGGAGCTTTGGAATAGTTTACATTAAACGCTTATTTAATCTTTGAAACAAACCGACTAATGAAGAACTTTCGGTTTACAACGCATAAATCCTTCCAATTTTTTTGGTTTTACTCCCAAACTTGGTGGTGCGACATTGGAATAGTTTACGTTAAACGTTGGTGCGTAAAAATTGAAACAAACACTCTTGGGACGAACTTTAGTTTTTAAACGCTAAATCTATCCGAAGTTTTTCGTTTTGGCTCTCAAACATCGTAATACAACATTGGAATATTTTTGCATGAAATGTTTGCGCCTAAAAGATCGAAACAAACACTCTCGAGACGAACTTTAGGTTTTCAACGCATAAATCTATCCGAAGTTTTTGAGTTTTCCTCCCAAACATTGTGATGGCGCATTTGATTAGTGTACATTAAACGCTTATGCCAAATCTTTGAAACTAAACGCCTAACGACCAACTTTCGGTTTTCGATGCATAAATCCTTCCGACTTTTTTTTGGTTTTACCTCCCAAACATGGTGATGAGACATTGGAATAGTTTACGTTAAACGTTGGTGCCAAAAAAATGAAAAAAAACACTCGCACGAACTTTAGGTCTTTAGCGCTGAAATCTATCCGAGTTTTTCGTTTTAGCTCCTAAACATCGTGAATGCAACATTGGAATATTTTGAATGAAACGCTTGTGCCAAGAATCAAAACAAACACTCTCGAGACAAACTATAGGTTTTCAACGCATAAATCTATCCGAAGTTTTTGTGTTTTAACTCCCAAAACATTGTGATGGAGCTTTGGAGTAGTTTACATCAAACGTTTATGCCAAATCTATGAAACAAACCGCCTAAGGATGAACTTTCGGTTTTCAACGCATAAATCCTTCCAATTTTTTTGGTTTTACCTCTCGAATCATGGTGATGCGACATTGAAATAATTTACGTTAAACGTTGGTGCAAAAAAATTGAAACAAACACTCTTTGGACGAACTTTGGTTTTAAAATAAATCTATCCGAGCTTTTCGCTTTAGCTCCCAAACATCGAGTGCAACATTGGAATATTTTGCATGAAACGCTTTGCGCCTAAAGAATCAAACAAACACTCTAGGAACAAATTTTAGGTTTTCAACGCATAAATCTATCCGAGTTTTTTGGTTTTCACCCCAAACATTGTGATGGAGCTTTGGAATAGTTTACATTAAACGTTTATGCCGAATCTTTGAAACAAACCGACTAATGAAGAACTTTCGGTTTACAACGCATAAATCCTTCCAATTTTTTGGTTTTACCTCTCGAAACTTGGTGATGCGACATTGGAATAGTTTACGTTAAACGTTGGTGCAGAAAAATTGAAACAAACACTCTTGGGACGAACTTTAGTTTTTAAACGCTAAATCTATCCGAGTTTTTCGTTTTGGCCTCAAACATCGTGAATACAACATTGGAATATTTTGCATGAAATGTTTGCGCTAAAAGATCAAAACAAACACTCTCGAGACGAACTTTAGGTTTTCAACGCATAAATCTATCCGAAGTTTTTGAGTTTTCCTCCCAAACATTGTGATGGCGCATTTGATTAGTGTACATTAAACGCTTATGCCAAATCTTTGAAACTAAACGCCTAACGACCAACTTTCGGTTTTCGATGCATAAATCCTTCCGACTTTTTTTTGGTTTTACCTCCCAAACATGGTGATGAGACATTGGAATAGTTTACGTTAAACGTTGGTGCCAAAAATGAAAAAAACACTCTCGCACTAACTTTAGGTCTTTAGCGCCAAATCTATCCGAGTTTTTCGTTTTAGCTCCTAAACATCGTGAATGCAACATTGGAATATTTTGAATGAAACGCTTGTGCCAAGAATCAAACAAACACTCTCGAGACAAACTATAGGTTTTCAACGCATAAATCTATCCGAAGTTTTTGTGTTTTAACTCCCAAAACATTGTGATGGAGCTTTGTAGTAGTTTACATCAAACGCTTATGCCAAATCTATGAAACAAACCGCCTAAGGATGAACTTTCGGTTTTCAACGCATAAATCCTTCCAATTTTTTTGGTTTTACCTCTCGAATCATGGTGATGCGACATTGAAATAATTTACGTTAAACGTTGGTGCAAAAAAATTGAAACAAACACTCTTTGGACGAACTTTGGTTTTAAATGAAATCTATCCGAGCTTTTCGCTTTAGCTCCCAAACATCGAGTGCAACATTGGAATATTTTGCATGAAACGCTTGCGCTAAAGAATCAAAACAAACACTCTAGGAACAAATTTTAGGTTTTCAACGCATAAATCTATCCGAGTTTTTTGGTTTTCACACCCCAAACATTGTGATGGAGCTTTGGAATAGTTTACATTAAACGCTTATGCCTAATCTTTGAAACAAACCGACTAATGAAGAACTTTTTCGGTTTACAACGCATAAATCCTTCCAAATTTTTGGTTTTACCTCCCAAACTTGGTGGTGCGACATTGGAATAGTTTACGTTAAACGTTGGTGCGTAAAAATTGAAACAAACACTCTTGGGACGAACTTTAGTTTTTAAACGCTAAATCTATCCGAAGTTTTTCGTTTTGGCCTCAAACATCGTAATACAACATTGGAATACTTTTTGCATGAAATGTTTGCGCCTAAAAGATCGAAACAAACACTCTCGAGACGAACTTTAGGTTTTCAACGCATAAATCTATCCGAAGTTTTTGAGTTTTCCTCCCAAACATTGTGATGGCGCATTTGATTAGTGTACATTAAACGCTTATGCCAAATCTTTGAAACTAAACGCCTAACGACCAACTTTTTCGGTTTTCGATGCATAAATCCTTCCGACTTTTTTTGGTTTTACCTCCTCAAACATGGTGATGAGACATTGGAATAGTTTACGTTAAACGTTGGTGCCAAAAATGAAAAAAACACTCTCGCACGAACTTTAGGTCTTTAGCTACCAAATCTATCCGAAGTTTTTCGTTTTAGCTCCTAAACATCGTGAATGCAACATTGGAATATTTTGAATGAAACGCTTGTGCCAAGAATCAAACAAACACTCGAGACAAACTATAGGTTTTCAACGCATAAATCTATCCGAAGTTTTTGTGTTTTAACTCCCAAAACATTGTGATGGAGCTTTGTAGTAGTTTACATCAAACGCTTATGCCAAATCTATGAAACAAACCGCCTAAGGATGAACTTTCGGTTTTCAACGCATAAATCCTTCCAATTTTTTTGGTTTTACCTCTCGAATCATGGTGATGCGACATTGAAATAATTTACGTTAAACGTTGGTGCAAAAAAATTGAAACAAACACTCTTTGGACGAAACTTTGGTTTTAAACGCTAAATCTATCCGAGCTTTTCGCTTTAGCTCCCAAACATCGTGAGTGCAACATTGGAATATTTTGCATGAAACGCTTGCGCCTAAAGAATCAAAACAAACACTCTAGGAACAAATTTTAGGTTTTCAACGCATAAATCTATCCGAGTTTTTTGGTTTTCACCCCAAACATTGTGATGGAGCTTTGGAATAGTTTACATTAAACGCTTATGCCGAATCTTTGAAACAAACCGACTAATGAAGAACTTTCGGTTTACAACGCATAAATCCTTCCAAATTTTTGGTTTTACCTCCCAAACTTGGTGGTGCGACATTGGAATAGTTTACGTTAAACGTTGGTGCGTAAAAATTGAAACAAACACTCTTGGGACGAACTTTAGTTTTTAAATAAATCTATCCGAAGTTTTTCGCTTTGGCTCTCAAACATCGTGAATACAACATTGGAATACTTTGCATGAAATGTTTGCGCTAAAAGATCGAAACAAACACTCGAGACGAACTTTAGGTTTTCAACGCATAAATCTATCCGAAGTTTTTGAGTTTTCCTCCCAAACATTGTGATGGCGCATTTGATTAGTGTACATTAAACGCTTATGCCAAATCTTTGAAACTAAACGCCTAACGACCAACTTTCGGTTTTCGATGCATAAATCCTTCCGACTTTTTTGGTTTTACTCCCAAACATGGTGATGAGACATTGGAATAGTTTACGTTAAACGTTGGTGCCAAAAATGAAAAAAACACTCTCGCATTTAACTTTAGGTCTTTAGCGCCAAATCTATCCGAGTTTTTCGCTTTAGCTCCTAAACATCGTGAATGCAACATTGGAATATTTTGAATGAAACGCTTGTGCCAAGAATCAAACAAACACTCGAGACAAACTATAGGTTTTCAACGCATAAATCTATCCGAAGTTTTTGTGTTTTAACTCCCAAAACATTGTGATGGAGCTTTGTAGTAGTTTACATCAAACGCTTATGCCAAATCTATGAAACAAACCGCCTAAGGATGAACTTTCGGTTTTCAACGCATAAATCCTTCCAATTTTTTGGTTTTACCTCTCTAATCATGGTGATGCGACATTGAAATAATTTACGTTAAACGTTGGTGCAAAAAAATTGAAACAAACACTCTTTGGACGAACTTTGGTTTTAAAAAATAAATCTATCCGAGCTTTTCGCTTTAGCTCCCAAACATCGAGTGCAACATTGGAATATTTTGCATGAAACGCTTGCGCCTAAAGAATCAAACAAACACTCTAGGAACAAATTTTAGGTTTTCAACGCATAAATCTATCCGAAGTTTTTTGGTTTTCACCCCAAACATTGTGATGGAGCTTTGGAATAGTTTACATTAAACGCTTATGCCTAATCTTTGAAACAAACCGACTAATGAAGAACTTTCGGTTTACAACGCATAAATCCTTCCAATTTTTTGGTTTTACCTCCCAAACTTGGTGGTGCGACATTGGAATAGTTTACGTTAAACGTTGGTGCGTAAAAATTGAAACAAACACTCTTGGGACGAACTTTAGTTTTTAAATAAATCTATCCGAGTTTTTCGCTTTGGCCTCAAACATCGTGAATACAACATTGGAATACTTTTGCATGAAATGTTTGCGCCTAAAAGATCAAAAACAAACACTCTCGAGACGAACTTTAGGTTTTCAACGCATAAATCTATCCGAAGTTTTTGAGTTTTCCTCCCAAACATTGTGATGGCGCATTTGATTAGTGTACATTAAACGCTTATGCCAAATCTTTGAAACTAAACGCCTAACGACCAACTTTCGGTTTTCGATGCATAAATCCTTCCGACTTTTTTTTTGGTTTTACCTCCTCAAACATGGTGATGAGACATTGGAATAGTTTACGTTAAACGTTGGTGCCAAAAATGAAAAAAAACACTCTCGCACTAACTTTAGGTCTTTAGCGCCAAATCTATCCGAGTTTTTCGTTTTAGCTCCTAAACATCGTAATGAATGCAACATTGGAATATTTTGAATGAAACGCTTGTGCCAAGAATCAAACAAACACTCTCGAGACAAACTATAGGTTTTCAACGCATAAATCTATCCGAAGTTTTTGTGTTTTAACTCCCAAAACATTGTGATGGAGCTTTGTAGTAGTTTACATCAAACGCTTATGCCAAATCTATGAAACAAACCGCCTAAGGATGAACTTTCGGTTTTCAACGCATAAATCCTTCCAATTTTTTTGGTTTTACCTCTCGAATCATGGTGATGCGACATTGAAATAATTTACGTTAAACGTTGGTGCAAAAAAATTGAAACAAACACTCTTTGGACGAACTTTGGTTTAAAATAAATCTATCCGAGCTTTTCGCTTTAGCTCCCAAACATCGAGTGCAACATTGGAATATTTTGCATGAAACGCTTGCGCCTAAAGAATCAAACAAACACTCTAGGAACAAATTTTAGGTTTTCAACGCATAAATCTATCCGAGTTTTTTGGTTTTCACTCCCGAAACATTGTGATGGAGCTTTGGAATAGTTTACATTAAACGTTTATGCCGAATCTTTGAAACAAACCGACTAATGAAGAACTTTCGGTTTACAACGCATAAATCCTTCCAATTTTTTGGTTTTACCTCCCGAAACTTGGTGGTGCGACATTGGAATAGTTTACGTTAAACGTTGGTGCAGTAAAAATTGAAACAAACACTCTTGGGACGAACTTTAGTTTTTTAAATAAATCTATCCGAAGTTTTTCGCTTTGGCCTCAAACATCGTAATACAACATTGGAATATTTTTGCATGAAATGTTTGCGCTAAAAGATCAAAACAAACACTCGAGACGAACTTTAGGTTTTCAACGCATAAATCTATCCGAAGTTTTTGAGTTTTCCTCCCAAACATTGTGATGGCGCATTTGATTAGTGTACATTAAACGCTTATGCCAAATCTTTGAAACTAAACGCCTAACGACCAACTTTCGGTTTTCGATGCATAAATCCTTCCGACTTTTTTGGTTTTACCTCCAAACATGGTGATGAGACATTGGAATAGTTTACGTTAAACGTTGGTGCCAAAAATGAAAAACACTCGCACGAACTTTAGGTCTTTAGCGCCAAATCTATCCGAAGTTTTTCGTTTTAGCTCCTAAACATCGTGAATGCAACATTGGAATATTTTGAATGAAACGCTTGTGCCAAGAATCAAACAAACACTCGAGACAAACTATAGGTTTTCAACGCATAAATCTATCCGAAGTTTTTGTGTTTTAACTCCCAAAACATTGTGATGGAGCTTTGTAGTAGTTTACATCAAACGCTTATGCCAAATCTATGAAACAAACCGCCTAAGGATGAACTTTCGGTTTTCAACGCATAAATCCTTCCAATTTTTTTGGTTTTACCTCTCTAATCATGGTGATGCGACATTGAAATAATTTACGTTAAACGTTGGTGCAAAAAAATTGAAACAAACACTCTTTTGACGAACTTTGGTTTTTAAAAATAAATCTATCCGAGCTTTTCGCTTTAGCCCCAAACATCGAGTGCAACATTGGAATATTTTGCATGAAACGCTTGCGCTAAAGAATCAAACAAACACTCTAGGAACAAATTTTAGGTTTTCAACGCATAAATCTATCCGAGTTTTTGGTTTTCACCCCAAACATTGTGATGGAGCTTTGGAATAGTTTACATTAAACGCTTATGCCTAATCTTTGAAACAAACCGACTAATGAAGAACTTTTCGGTTTACAACGCATAAATCCTTCCAAATTTTTGGTTTTACCTCCCAAACTTGGTGGTGCGACATTGGAATAGTTTACGTTAAACGTTGGTGCAGTAAAAATTGAAACAAACACTCTTGGGACGAACTTTAGTTTTTAAACGCTGAAATCTATCCGAAGTTTTTCGTTTTGGCCTCAAACATCGTGAATACAACATTGGAATTTTTTGCATGAAATGTTTGCGCCTAAAAGATCAAAACAAACACTCGAGACGAACTTTAGGTTTTCAACGCATAAATCTATCCGAAGTTTTTGAGTTTTCCTCCCAAACATTGTGATGGCGCATTTGATTAGTGTACATTAAACGCTTATGCCAAATCTTTGAAACTAAACGCCTAACGACCAACTTTCGGTTTTCGATGCATAAATCCTTCCGACTTTTTTGGTTTTACCTCCCAAACATGGTGATGAGACATTGGAATAGTTTACGTTAAACGTTGGTGCCAAAAATGAAAAAAACACTCTCGCACTAACTTTAGGTCTTTAGCGCCAAATCTATCCGAGTTTTTCGTTTTAGCTCCTAAACATCGAATGCAACATTGGAATATTTTGAATGAAACGCTTGTGCCAAGAATCAAACAAACACTCTCGAGACAAACTATAGGTTTTCAACGCATAAATCTATCCGAAGTTTTTGTGTTTTAACTCCCAAAACATTGTGATGGAGCTTTGTAGTAGTTTACATCAAACGCTTATGCCAAATCTATGAAACAAACCGCCTAAGGATGAACTTTCGGTTTTCAACGCATAAATCCTTCCAATTTTTTGGTTTTACCTCTCAATCATGGTGATGCGACATTGAAATAATTTACGTTAAACGTTGGTGCAAAAAAATTGAAACAAACACTCTTTGGACGAACTTTGGTTTTAAAAATAAATCTATCCGAGCTTTTGCTTTAGCTCCCAAACATCGAGTGCAACATTGGAATATTTTGCATGAAACGCTTGCGCCAAAGAATCAAACAAACACTCTAGGAACAAATTTTAGGTTTTCAACGCATAAATCTATCCGAAGTTTTTTGGTTTTCACCCCAAACATTGTGATGGAGCTTTGGAATAGTTTACATTAAACGCTTATTAATCTTTGAAACAAACCGACTAATGAAGAACTTTCGGTTTACAACGCATAAATCCTTCCAAATTTTTGGTTTTACCTCCCAAACTTGGTGGTGCGACATTGAAATAGTTTACGTTAAACGGGTGCGTAAAAATTGAAACAAACACTCTTGGGACGAACTTTAGTTTTTAAATAAATCTATCCGAAGTTTTTCGCTTTTGGCCTCAAACATCGTGAATACAACATTGGAATACTTTGCATGAAATGTTTGCGCTAAAAGATCAAAACAAAACACTCGAGACGAACTTTAGGTTTTCAACGCATAAATCTATCCGAAGTTTTTGAGTTTTCCTCCCAAACATTGTGATGGCGCATTTGATTAGTGTACATTAAACGCTTATGCCAAATCTTTGAAACTAAACGCCTAACGACCAACTTTCGGTTTTTTCGATGCATAAATCCTTCCGACTTTTTTGGTTTTACTCTCAAACATGGTGATGAGACATTGGAATAGTTTACGTTAAACGTTGGTGCCAAAAATGAAAAAAACACTCTCGCACGAACTTTAGGTCTTTAGCGCCAAATCTATCCGAGTTTTTCGTTTTAGCTCCTAAACATCGTGAATGCAACATTGGAATATTTTGATGAAAACGCTTGTGCCAAGAATCAAACAAACACTCTCGAGACAAACTATAGGTTTTCAACGCATAAATCTATCCGAAGTTTTTGTGTTTTAACTCCCAAAACATTGTGATGGAGCTTTGTAGTAGTTTACATCAAACGCTTATGCCAAATCTATGAAACAAACCGCCTAAGGATGAACTTTCGGTTTTCAACGCATAAATCCTTCCAATTTTTTTGGTTTTACCTCTCGAATCATGGTGATGCGACATTGAAATAATTTACGTTAAACGTTGGTGCAAAAAAATTGAAACAAACACTCTTTGACGAACTTTGGTTTTAAATAAATCTATCCGAGCTTTTCGCTTTAGCCCCAAACATCGAGTGCAACATTGGAATATTTTGCATGAAACGCTTGCGCCTAAAGAAATCAAAACAAACACTCTAGGAACAAATTTTAGGTTTTCAACGCATAAATCTATCCGAGTTTTTTGGTTTTCACTCCCGAAACATTGTGATGGAGCTTTGGAATAGTTTACATTAAACGTTTATGCCGAATCTTTGAAACAAACCGACTAATGAAGAACTTTCGGTTTACAACGCATAAATCCTTCCAATTTTTTGGTTTTACCTCCCAAACTTGGTGGTGCGACATTGGAATAGTTTACGTTAAACGTTGGTGCAGTAAAAATTGAAACAAACACTCTTGGGACGAACTTTAGTTTTTAAATAAATCTATCCGAAGTTTTTCGTTTTGGCCTCAAACATCGTGAATACAACATTGGAATATTTTTGCATGAAATGTTTGCGCTAAAAGATCAAAAACAAACACTCTCGAGACGAACTTTAGGTTTTCAACGCATAAATCTATCCGAAGTTTTTGAGTTTTCCTCCCCAAACATTGTGATGGCGCATTTGATTAGTGTACATTAAACGCTTATGCCAAATCTTTGAAACTAAACGCCTAACGACCAACTTTCGGTTTTCGATGCATAAATCCTTCCGACTTTTTTGGTTTTACCTCCCAAACATGGTGATGAGACATTGGAATAGTTTACGTTAAACGTTGGTGCCAAAAATGAAAAAAACACTCTCGCATCTAACTTTAGGTCTTTAGCGCCAAATCTATCCGAAGTTTTTCGTTTTAGCTCCTAAACATCGTAATGCAACATTGGAATATTTTGAATGAAACGCTTTGTGCCAAGAATCAAACAAACACTCTCGAGACAAACTATAGGTTTTCAACGCATAAATCTATCCGAAGTTTTTGTGTTTTAACTCCCAAAACATTGTGATGGAGCTTTGTAGTAGTTTACATCAAACGCTTATGCCAAATCTATGAAACAAACCGCCTAAGGATGAACTTTCGGTTTTCAACGCATAAATCCTTCCAATTTTTTTGGTTTTACCTCTCTAATCATGGTGATGCGACATTGAAATAATTTACGTTAAACGTTGGTGCAAAAAAATTGAAACAAACACTCTTTGGACGAACTTTGGTTTTAAAATAAATCTATCCGAGCTTTTCGCTTTAGCTCCCAAACATCGAGTGCAACATTGGAATATTTTGCATGAAACGCTTTGCGCGCTAAAGAATCAAAACAAACACTCTAGGAACAAATTTTAGGTTTTCAACGCATAAATCTATCCGAAGTTTTTTGGTTTTCACCCCAAACATTGTGATGGAGCTTTGGAATAGTTTACATTAAACGCTTATGCCTAATCTTTGAAACAAACCGACTAATGAAGAACTTTCGGTTTACAACGCATAAATCCTTCCAAATTTTTGGTTTTACCTCCCAAACTTGGTGGTGCGACATTGGAATAGTTTACGTTAAACGTTGGTGCAGTAAAAATTGAAACAAACACTCTTGGGACGAACTTTAGTTTTTAAAATAAATCTATCCGAGTTTTTCGCTTTGGCCTCAAACATCGAATACAACATTGGAATACTTTGCATGAAATGTTTGCGCTAAAAGATCAAACAAACACTCTCGAGACGAACTTTAGGTTTTCAACGCATAAATCTATCCGAAGTTTTTGAGTTTTCCTCCCAAACATTGTGATGGCGCATTTGATTAGTGTACATTAAACGCTTATGCCAAATCTTTGAAACTAAACGCCTAACGACCAACTTTCGGTTTTCGATGCATAAATCCTTCCGACTTTTTGGTTTTACCTCCCAAACATGGTGATGAGACATTGGAATAGTTTACGTTAAACGTTGGTGCCAAAAATGAAAAAACACTCTCGCACTAACTTTAGGTCTTTAGCTACCAAATCTATCCGAGTTTTTCGTTTTAGCTCCTAAACATCGTGAATGCAACATTGGAATATTTTGAATGAAACGCTTGTGCCAAGAATCAAACAAACACTCGAGACAAACTATAGGTTTTCAACGCATAAATCTATCCGAAGTTTTTGTGTTTTAACTCCCAAAACATTGTGATGGAGCTTTGTAGTAGTTTACATCAAACGCTTATGCCAAATCTATGAAACAAACCGCCTAAGGATGAACTTTTCGGTTTTCAACGCATAAATCCTTCCAATTTTTTTGGTTTTACCTCTCGAATCATGGTGATGCGACATTGAAATAATTTACGTTAAACGTTGGTGCAAAAAAATTGAAACAAACACTCTTTGGACGAACTTTGGTTTTAAAAATAAATCTATCCGAGCTTTTCGCTTTAGCTCCCAAACATCGAGTGCAACATTGGAATATTTTGCATGAAACTTTGGCGCCTAAAGAATCAAAACAAACACTCTAGGAACAAATTTTAGGTTTTCAACGCATAAATCTATCCGAGTTTTTTGGTTTTCACTCCCAAACATTGTGATGGAGCTTTGGAATAGTTTACATTAAACGCTTATGCCGAATCTTTGAAACAAACCGACTAATGAAGAACTTTTCGGTTTACAACGCATAAATCCTTCCAATTTTTTGGTTTTACCTCCCAAACTTGGTGGTGCGACATTGGAATAGTTTACGTTAAACGTTGGTGCGTAAAAATTGAAACAAACACTCTTGGGACGAACTTTAGTTTTTAAAATAAATCTATCCGAAGTTTTTCGTTTTGGCCTCAAACATCGTGAATACAACATTGGAATATTTTTGCATGAAATGTTTGCGCTAAAAGATCAAAAACAAACACTCTCGAGACGAACTTTAGGTTTTCAACGCATAAATCTATCCGAAGTTTTTGAGTTTTTCCTCCCAAACATTGTGATGGCGCATTTGATTAGTGTACATTAAACGCTTATGCCAAATCTTTGAAACTAAACGCCTAACGACCAACTTTCGGTTTTCGATGCATAAATCCTTCCGACTTTTTTGGTTTTACCTCCTCAAACATGGTGATGAGACATTGGAATAGTTTACGTTAAACGTTGGTGCCAAAAATGAAAAAAACACTCTCGCACTAACTTTAGGTCTTTAGCTACCAAATCTATCCGAAGTTTTTCGTTTTAGCTCCTAAACATCAGAATGCAACATTGGAATATTTTGAATGAAACGTTTTGTGCCAAGATCAAAAAAACAAACACTCGAGACAAACTATAGGTTTTCAACGCATAAATCTATCCGAAGTTTTTGTGTTTTAACTCCCAAAACATTGTGATGGAGCTTTGTAGTAGTTTACATCAAACGCTTATGCCAAATCTATGAAACAAACCGCCTAAGGATGAACTTTCGGTTTTCAACGCATAAATCCTTCCAAATTTTTTTGGTTTTACCTCTCGAATCATGGTGATGCGACATTGAAATAATTTACGTTAAACGTTGGTGCAAAAAAATTGAAACAAACACTCTTTGGACGAACTTTGGTTTTAAAAATAAATCTATCCGAGCTTTTCGCTTTAGCTCCCCAAACATCGAGTGCAACATTGGAATATTTTGCATGAAACGCTTTTGCCTAAAGAATCAAACAAACACTCTAGGAACAAATTTTAGGTTTTCAACGCATAAATCTATCCGAAGTTTTTTGGTTTTCACTCCCAAACATTGTGATGGAGCTTTGGAATAGTTTACATTAAACGCTTATGCCGAATCTTTGAAACAAACCGACTAATGAAGAACTTTCGGTTTACAACGCATAAATCCTTCCAATTTTTTGGTTTTACTCTCCAAACTTGGTGGTGCGACATTGGAATAGTTTACGTTAAACGTTGGTGCAGTAAAAATTGAAACAAACACTCTTGGGACGAACTTTAGTTTTAAACGCTAAATCTATCCGAGTTTTTCGTTTTGGCCTCAAACATCGTGAATACAACATTGGAATACTTTGCATGAAATGTTTGCGCTAAAAGATCAAAACAAACACTCGAGACGAACTTTAGGTTTTCAACGCATAAATCTATCCGAAGTTTTTGAGTTTTCCTCCCAAACATTGTGATGGCGCATTTGATTAGTGTACATTAAACGCTTATGCCAAATCTTTGAAACTAAACGCCTAACGACCAACTTTCGGTTTTCGATGCATAAATCCTTCCGACTTTTTGGTTTTACCTCCCAAACATGGTGATGAGACATTGGAATAGTTTACGTTAAACGTTGGTGCCAAAAATGAAAAAAAACACTCTCGCATTTAACTTTAGGTCTTTAGCTACCAAATCTATCCGAGTTTTTCGTTTTAGCTCCTAAACATCGTGAATGCAACATTGGAATATTTTGAATGAAACGCTTGTGCCAAGAATCAAACAAACACTCGAGACAAACTATAGGTTTTCAACGCATAAATCTATCCGAAGTTTTTGTGTTTTAACTCCCAAAACATTGTGATGGAGCTTTGTAGTAGTTTACATCAAACGCTTATGCCAAATCTATGAAACAAACCGCCTAAGGATGAACTTTCGGTTTTCAACGCATAAATCCTTCCAATTTTTTTGGTTTTACCTCTCGAATCATGGTGATGCGACATTGAAATAATTTACGTTAAACGTTGGTGCAAAAAAATTGAAACAAACACTCTTTGGACGAACTTTGGTTTTAAATAAATCTATCCGAGCTTTTCGCTTTAGCTCCCAAACATCGAGTGCAACATTGGAATATTTTGCATGAAACGCTTATGCGCTAAAGAATCAAACAAACACTCTAGGAACAAATTTTAGGTTTTCAACGCATAAATCTATCCGAGTTTTTGGTTTTCACACCCAAACATTGTGATGGAGCTTTGGAATAGTTTACATTAAACGCTTATGCCGAATCTTTGAAACAAACCGACTAATGAAGAACTTTCGGTTTACAACGCATAAATCCTTCCAATTTTTGGTTTTACCTCCCAAACTTGGTGGTGCGACATTGGAATAGTTTACGTTAAACGTTGGTGCAGTAAAAATTGAAACAAACACTCTTGGGACGAACTTTAGTTTTTAAAAATAAATCTATCCGAAGTTTTTCGTTTTGGCCTCAAACATCGTGAATACAACATTGGAATATTTTGCATGAAATGTTTGCGCTAAAAGATCAAAACAAACACTCTCGAGACGAACTTTAGGTTTTCAACGCATAAATCTATCCGAAGTTTTTGAGTTTTCCTCCCAAACATTGTGATGGCGCATTTGATTAGTGTACATTAAACGCTTATGCCAAATCTTTGAAACTAAACGCCTAACGACCAACTTTCGGTTTTCGATGCATAAATCCTTCCGACTTTTTTTTGGTTTTACCTCAAACATGGTGATGAGACATTGGAATAGTTTACGTTAAACGTTGGTGCCAAAAATGAAAAAAAACACTCTCGCACTAACTTTAGGTCTTTAGCGCCAAATCTATCCGAAGTTTTTCGTTTTAGCTCCTAAACATCGTAATGCAACATTGGAATATTTTGAATGAAACGCTTTGTGCCAAGAATCAAACAAACACACTCGAGACAAACTATAGGTTTTCAACGCATAAATCTATCCGAGTTTTTGTGTTTTAACTCCCAAAACATTGTGATGGAGCTTTGTAGTAGTTTACATCAAACGCTTATGCCAAATCTATGAAACAAACCGCCTAAGGATGAACTTTCGGTTTTCAACGCATAAATCCTTCCAATTTTTTGGTTTTACCTCTCGAATCATGGTGATGCGACATTGAAATAATTTACGTTAAACGTTGGTGCAAAAAAATTGAAACAAACACTCTTTGACGAACTTTGGTTTTAAATAAATCTATCCGAGCTTTTCGCTTTAGCTCCCAAACATCGAGTGCAACATTGGAATATTTTGCATGAAACGCTTGCGCTAAAGAATCAAACAAACACTCTAGGAACAAATTTTAGGTTTTCAACGCATAAATCTATCCGAAGTTTTTTGGTTTTCACCCCAAACATTGTGATGGAGCTTTGGAATAGTTTACATTAAACGCTTATGCCGAATCTTTGAAACAAACCGACTAATGAAGAACTTTCGGTTTACAACGCATAAATCCTTCCAAATTTTTGGTTTTACTCCCAAACTTGGTGGTGCGACATTGGAATAGTTTACGTTAAACGTTGGTGCGTAAAAATTGAAACAAACACTCTTGGGACGAACTTTAGTTTTTAAATAAATCTATCCGAAGTTTTTCGCTTTGGCCTCAAACATCGTGAATACAACATTGGAATACTTTGCATGAAATGTTTGCGCTAAAAGATCAAAACAAACACTCGAGACGAACTTTAGGTTTTCAACGCATAAATCTATCCGAAGTTTTTGAGTTTTCCTCCCCAAACATTGTGATGGCGCATTTGATTAGTGTACATTAAACGCTTATGCCAAATCTTTGAAACTAAACGCCTAACGACCAACTTTCGGTTTTCGATGCATAAATCCTTCCGACTTTTTTGGTTTTACCTCCAAACATGGTGATGAGACATTGGAATAGTTTACGTTAAACGTTGGTGTGCCAAAAAAAAAAAAACACTCTCGCACGAACTTTAGGTCTTTAGCGCCAAATCTATCCGAGTTTTTCGCTTTAGCTCCTAAACATCGAATGCAACATTGGAATATTTTGAATGAAACGCTTGTGCCAAGAATCAAACAAACACTCTCGAGAGACAAACTATAGGTTTTCAACGCATAAATCTATCCGAAGTTTTTGTGTTTTAACTCCCAAAACATTGTGATGGAGCTTTGTAGTAGTTTACATCAAACGCTTATGCCAAATCTATGAAACAAACCGCCTAAGGATGAACTTTCGGTTTTCAACGCATAAATCCTTCCAATTTTTTGGTTTTACCTCTCTAATCATGGTGATGCGACATTGAAATAATTTACGTTAAACGTTGGTGCAAAAAAATTGAAACAAACACTCTTTGGACGAACTTTGGTTTTAAACGCTAAATCTATCCGAGCTTTTCGCTTTAGCTCCCAAACATCGAGTGCAACATTGGAATATTTTGCATGAAACGCTTGCGCTAAAGAATCAAACAAACACTCTAGGAACAAATTTTAGGTTTTCAACGCATAAATCTATCCGAGTTTTTTGGTTTTCACTCCCAAACATTGTGATGGAGCTTTGGAATAGTTTACATTAAACGCTTATGCCGAATCTTTGAAACAAACCGACTAATGAAGAACTTTCGGTTTACAACGCATAAATCCTTCCAAATTTTTGGTTTTACCTCCAAACTTGGTGGTGCGACATTGGAATAGTTTACGTTAAACGTTGGTGCAGTAAAAATTGAAACAAACACTCTTGGGACGAACTTTAGTTTTTAAACGCTAAATCTATCCGAGTTTTTCGTTTTGGCCTCAAACATCGTAATACAACATTGGAATATTTTTGCATGAAATGTTTGCGCCTAAAAGATCAAAACAAACACTCGAGAGACGAACTTTAGGTTTTCAACGCATAAATCTATCCGAAGTTTTTGAGTTTTCCTCCCCAAACATTGTGATGGCGCATTTGATTAGTGTACATTAAACGCTTATGCCAAATCTTTGAAACTAAACGCCTAACGACCAACTTTCGGTTTTCGATGCATAAATCCTTCCGACTTTTTGGTTTTACCTCCAAACATGGTGATGAGACATTGGAATAGTTTAGTTAAACGTTGGTGCCAAAAAAAAAAAAAACACTCTCGCATTTAACTTTAGGTCTTTAGCTACCAAATCTATCCGAGTTTTTCGTTTTAGCTCCTAAACATCGTAATGCAACATTGGAATATTTTGAATGAAACGCTTGTGCCAAGAATCAAACAAACACTCTCGAGACAAACTATAGGTTTTCAACGCATAAATCTATCCGAAGTTTTTGTGTTTTAACTCCCAAAACATTGTGATGGAGCTTTGTAGTAGTTTACATCAAACGCTTATGCCAAATCTATGAAACAAACCGCCTAAGGATGAACTTTCGGTTTTCAACGCATAAATCCTTCCAATTTTTTGGTTTTACCTCTCGAATCATGGTGATGCGACATTGAAATAATTTACGTTAAACGTTGGTGCAAAAAAATTGAAACAAACACTCTTTGGACGAACTTTGGTTTTAAACGCTAAATCTATCCGAGCTTTTCGCTTTAGCTCCCAAACATCGAGTGCAACATTGGAATATTTTGCATGAAACGCTTGCGCCTAAAGAATCAAACAAACACTCTAGGAACAAATTTTAGGTTTTCAACGCATAAATCTATCCGAAGTTTTTGGTTTTCACTCCCAAACATTGTGATGGAGCTTTGGAATAGTTTACATTAAACGCTTATGCCGAATCTTTGAAACAAACCGACTAATGAAGAACTTTCGGTTTACAACGCATAAATCCTTCCAAATTTTTGGTTTTACCTCCCCAAACTTGGTGGTGCGACATTGGAATAGTTTACGTTAAACGTTGGTGCGTAAAAATTGAAACAAACACTCTTGGGACGAACTTTAGTTTTTTTAAATAAATCTATCCGAAGTTTTTCGCTTTGGCCTCAAACATCGTAATACAACATTGGAATACTTTGCATGAAATGTTTGCGCCTAAAAGATCGAAACAAACACTCTCGAGACGAACTTTAGGTTTTCAACGCATAAATCTATCCGAGTTTTTGAGTTTTTCCCCCGAAAAACATTGTGATGGCGCATTTGATTAGTGTACATTAAACGCTTATGCCAAATCTTTGAAACTAAACGCCTAACGACCAACTTTCGGTTTTCGATGCATAAATCCTTCCGACTTTTTTGGTTTTACCTCCCCAAACATGGTGATGAGACATTGGAATAGTTTACGTTAAACGTTGGTGCCAAAAATGAAAAAACACTCTCGCACGAACTTTAGGTCTTTAGCTACTAAATCTATCCGAGTTTTTCGTTTTAGCTCCTAAACATCGTAATGCAACATTGGAATATTTTGAATGAAACGTTTGTGCCAAGAATCAAACAAACACTCTCGAGACAAACTATAGGTTTTCAACGCATAAATCTATCCGAAGTTTTTGTGTTTTAACTCCCAAAACATTGTGATGGAGCTTTGTAGTAGTTTACATCAAACGCTTATGCCAAATCTATGAAACAAACCGCCTAAGGATGAACTTTCGGTTTTCAACGCATAAATCCTTCCATTTTTTTTGGTTTTACCTCTCGAATCATGGTGATGCGACATTGAAATAATTTACGTTAAACGTTGGTGCAAAAAAATTGAAACAAACACTCTTTGGACGAACTTTGGTTTTAAACGCTGAAATCTATCCGAGCTTTTCGCTTTAGCTCCCCCAAACATCGAGTGCAACATTGGAATATTTTGCATGAAACGCTTTTGCGCTAAAGAATCAAAACAAACACTCTAGGAACAAATTTTAGGTTTTCAACGCATAAATCTATCCGAGTTTTTTGGTTTTCACCCCAAACATTGTGATGGAGCTTTGGAATAGTTTACATTAAACGCTTATGCCGAATCTTTGAAACAAACCGACTAATGAAGAACTTTCGGTTTACAACGCATAAATCCTTCCAATTTTTGGTTTTACCTCCCAAACTTGGTGGTGCGACATTGGAATAGTTTACGTTAAACGTTGGTGCAGTAAAAATTGAAACAAACACTCTTGGGACGAACTTTAGTTTTTAAACGCTGAAATCTATCCGAAGTTTTTCGTTTTGGCTCTCAAACATCGTGAATACAACATTGGAATACTTTGCATGAAATGTTTGCGCCTAAAAGATCAAAACAAACACTCTCGAGACGAACTTTAGGTTTTCAACGCATAAATCTATCCGAGTTTTTGAGTTTTCCTCCCAAACATTGTGATGGCGCATTTGATTAGTGTACATTAAACGCTTATGCCAAATCTTTGAAACTAAACGCCTAACGACCAACTTTCGGTTTTCGATGCATAAATCCTTCCGATTTTTTGGTTTTACCTCCCCAAACATGGTGATGAGACATTGGAATAGTTTACGTTAAACGTTGGTGCCAAAAATGAAAAAACACTCTCGGCACTAACTTTAGGTCTTTAGCGCTGAAATCTATCCGAAGTTTTTCGTTTTAGCTCCTAAACATCGTAATGCAACATTGGAATATTTTGAATGAAACGTTTGTGCCAAGAATCAAACAAACACTCTCGAGACAAACTATAGGTTTTCAACGCATAAATCTATCCGAAGTTTTTGTGTTTTAACTCCCAAAACATTGTGATGGAGCTTTGTAGTAGTTTACATCAAACGCTTATGCCAAATCTATGAAACAAACCGCCTAAGGATGAACTTTCGGTTTTCAACGCATAAATCCTTCCAATTTTTTTGGTTTTACCTCTCGAATCATGGTGATGCGACATTGAAATAATTTACGTTAAACGTTGGTGCAAAAAAATTGAAACAAACACTCTTTGGACGAACTTTGGTTTTAAAAATAAATCTATCCGAGCTTTTCGCTTTAGCTCCCCAAACATCGTAGTGCAACATTGGAATATTTTGCATGAAACGTTTGCGCCTAAAGAATCGAAACAAACACTCTAGGAACAAATTTTAGGTTTTCAACGCATAAATCTATCCGAGTTTTTGGTTTTCACTCCCAAACATTGTGATGGAGCTTTGGAATAGTTTACATTAAACGCTTATGCCGAATCTTTGAAACAAACCGACTAATGAAGAACTTTCGGTTTACAACGCATAAATCCTTCCAAATTTTTGGTTTTACTCCCAAACTTGGTGGTGCGACATTGGAATAGTTTACGTTAAACGTTGGTGCGTAAAAATTGAAACAAAACACTCTTGGGACGAACTTTAGTTTTTAAAAACAAAAATCTATCCGAAGTTTTTCGTTTTGGCTCTCAAACATCGTAAATACAATTGGAATATTTTTGCATGAAATGTTTGCGCCAAAAGATCAAACAAACACACTCGAGACGAACTTTAGGTTTTCAACGCATAAATCTATCCGAGTTTTTGAGTTTTCCTCCCAAACATTGTGATGGCGCATTTGATTAGTGTACATTAAACGCTTATGCCAAATCTTTGAAACTAAACGCCTAACGACCAACTTTCGGTTTTCGATGCATAAATCCTTCCGAATTTTTTTGGTTTTACCTCCTCAAACATGGTGATGACACATTGAATAGTTTACGTTAAACGTTGGTGCCAAAAATGAAAAAACACTCTCGCACGAACTTTAGGTCTTTAGCTACCAAATCTATCCGAAGTTTTTCGTTTTTAGCCTAAACATCGTAATGCAACATTGGAATATTTTGAATGAAACGTTTGTGCCAAGAATCAAACAAACACACTCGAGACAAACTATAGGTTTTCAACGCATAAATCTATCCGAGTTTTTGTGTTTTAACTCCCAAAACATTGTGATGGAGCTTTGTAGTAGTTTACATCAAACGCTTATGCCAAATCTATGAAACAAACCGTCTAAGGATGAACTTTCGGTTTTCAACGCATAAATCCTTCCAATTTTTTTGGTTTTACCTCTCGAATCATGGTGATGCGACATTGAAATAATTTACGTTAAACGTTGGTGCAAAAAAATTGAAACAAACACTCTTTGGACGAACTTTGGTTTTAAAAATGAAATCTATCCGAGCTTTTCGTTTTAGCTCCCGAAACATCGTAGTGCAACATTGGAATATTTTGCATGAAACGTTTGCGCCAAAGAATCGAAACAAACACTCTAGGAACAAATTTTAGGTTTTCAACGCATAAATCTATCCGAGTTTTTTGGTTTTCACTCCCGAAACATTGTGATGGAGCTTTGGAATAGTTTACATTAAACGCTTATGCCGAATCTTTTTGAAACAAACCGACTAATGAAGAACTTTCGGTTTACAACGCATAAATCCTTCCAATTTTTTGGTTTTACCTCCCAAACTTGGTGGTGCGACATTGGAATAGTTTACGTTAAACGTTGGTGCAGGAAAAATTGAAACAAACACTCTTGGGACGAACTTTAGTTTTTTAACTGAAATCTATCCGAAGTTTTTCGTTTTGGCTCTCAAACATCGTAATACAACATTGGAATACTTTGCATGAAATGTTTGCGCTAAAAGATCGAAACAAACACTCTCGAGACGAACTTTAGGTTTTCAACGCATAAATCTATCCGAAGTTTTTGAGTTTTCCTCCTGAAACATTGTGATGGCGCATTTGATTAGTGTACATTAAACGCTTATGCCAAATCTTTGAAACTAAACGCCTAACGACCAACTTTCGGTTTTCGATGCATAAATCCTTCCGATTTTTTGGTTTTACCTCCAAACATGGTGATGAGACATTGGAATAGTTTACGTTAAACGTTGGTGCCAAAAAATGAAAAAACACTCTCGGCACGAACTTTAGGTCTTTAGCGCTGAAATCTATCCGAGTTTTTCGTTTTAGCTCCGGAAACATCGTAATGCAACATTGGAATATTTTGAATGAAACGTTTGTGCCGAAGAATCGAAACAAACACTCTCGAGACAAACTATAGGTTTTCAACGCATAAATCTATCCGAGTTTTTGTGTTTTAACTCCCGAAAACATTGTGATGGAGCTTTGTAGTAGTTTACATCAAACGTTTATGCCAAATCTATGAAACAAACCGTCTAAGGATGAACTTTCGGTTTTCAACGCATAAATCCTTCCAATTTTTTTGGTTTTACCTCTCGAATCATGGTGATGCGACATTGAAATAATTTACGTTAAACGTTGGTGCAAAAAAATTGAAACAAACACTCTTTGGACGAACTTTGGTTTTAAATGAAATCTATCCGAGCTTTTCGTTTTAGCTCCCAAACATCGTGAGTGCAACATTGGAATATTTTGCATGAAACGCTTTTGCGCTAAAGAATCGAAACAAACACTCTAGGAACAAATTTTAGGTTTTCAACGCATAAATCTATCCGAGTTTTTTGTTTTTCACCCAAACATTGTGATGGAGCTTTGGAATAGTTTACATTAAACGTTTATGCCGAATCTTTGAAACAAACCGACTAATGAAGAACTTTCGGTTTACAACGCATAAATCCTTCCAATTTTTTGGTTTTACCTCCCGAAACTTGGTGGTGCGACATTGGAATAGTTTACGTTAAACGTTGGTGCAGAAAAATTGAAACAAACACTCTTGGGACGAACTTTAGTTTTTAAATAAATCTATCCGAGTTTTTCGTTTTGGCTCCTGAAACATCGTAATACAACATTGGAATACTTTGCATGAAATGTTTGCGCCAAAAGATCGAAACAAACACTCTCGAGACGAACTTTAGGTTTTCAACGCATAAATCTATCCGAGTTTTTGAGTTTTCCTCCCAAACATTGTGATGGCGCATTTGATTAGTGTACATTAAACGCTTATGCCAAATCTTTGAAACTAAACGCCTAACGACCAACTTTCGGTTTTCGATGCATAAATCCTTCCGACTTTTTGGTTTTACCTCCAAACATGGTGATGAGACATTGGAATAGTTTACGTTAAACGTTGGTGCCAAAAAAAAAAAACACTCTCGCACTAACTTTAGGTCTTTAGCTACTGAAATCTATCCGAGTTTTTCGTTTTAGCTCGGAAACATCGTAATGCAACATTGGAATATTTTGAATGAAACGCTTGTGCCAAGAATCAAACAAACACTCTCGAGACAAACTATAGGTTTTCAACGCATAAATCTATCCGAGTTTTTGTGTTTTAACTCCCAAAACATTGTGATGGAGCTTTGTAGTAGTTTACATCAAACGCTTATGCCAAATCTATGAAACAAACCGCCTAAGGATGAACTTTCGGTTTTCAACGCATAAATCCTTCCAATTTTTTTTGGTTTTACCTCTCGAATCATGGTGATGCGACATTGAAATAATTTACGTTAAACGTTGGTGCAAAAAAATTGAAACAAACACTCTTTGGACGAACTTTGGTTTTAAACATAAATCTATCCGAGTTTTTCGCTTTAGCTCCCAAACATCGTAGTGCAACATTGGAATATTTTGCATGAAACGTTTGCGCTAAAGAATCGAAACAAACACTCTAGGAACAAATTTTAGGTTTTCAACGCATAAATCTATCCGAGTTTTTTGGTTTTCACTCCCAAACATTGTGATGGAGCTTTGGAATAGTTTACATTAAACGCTTATGCCAAATCTTTGAAACAAACCGACTAATGAAGAACTTTCTCGGAAATTTCATCCCGGTCTTCCCGGGTCGCCTAGGGGCATTTTGGTAATTTTGGGTCAGGCCGACAGGGCCGATTATGAAATTGTAAATTGCCAAAAAAATTATGAGTCGATTTGAATAGGATCGAGAATTTTGGTGAAGACAATTGGGCTTGGGAAAAGGTAAAAATAAATAGGGAATTAAATAGCGCGTTGAGTGAGATTCGAGCCAAGGATGTGTAGCGTGCTAGGTAGAAGGCGCTGCCAATCGAGCCACTGAGCGCTCTTGTGCTTCTAAATGCACGATCTTGTATATAAGCCGGTTTGTGCTGAGTGTTGGTATAAAGGCAGAGCTCACCCGAAGCTTCCCCATTTCTTCTTCTTCTTCGCGAATTCTCTCCGATCGACAGCGATTTCCCTTGCGATTTCTTCCTTCTCCAGCTCCATTTCGACCGAGCTTCTTCTCCAAATTCGAAGTCGATCTCTGCCCGAGTAGCAGGTGAGCGTTTTCTTCTCCTTCTTCTTCTCCTTCCTGCCCTCCCCTGTTTCCGATTTTGAGTTCTCTTGGCCGAGAGAGTGAGGGTGCGTGGTTTTCGTGCGGCCGGTGTAGGGGATTCCGACCAGCAGGTGAATCGGTGTCGAATCCTCACCAATCGCTCGAATTCGAGCTCGTTCTTCTCCTCGCCCGGATCGTCCTCTGCCCAGATCGCCTCGCCGGTCGCGCGCGCTCGGAGCTTCGCCTCGGCGCCCTAGCCGCATCGCGTCGCCCGAGCCCTCGCCGCTGAGTCGTCGCTGCGCGTCGCCCGGTCGCGGCTCGCGTCGCGCGCTCGCGTCCTCGCCAGCGCCGAGCCATCGCCGCGCATCGCCAATGTCCCTGTGCGTCGCGCGCGCTCGCGCCTGATCATGCGCCGCGCTCCGTCTGCGCCCACGCGCGCCCATTCCTGCGCCCGGGCCAGCGCCCAGCCCCGACCCGTTCTTTGCCGTTCGTCTGTCAATCGGCCCGCTCGTATGCGTTAAATCGCGCCTCGTGAGTTGCTCCCGAGGTGAGTCTTGTTTGTTTTATTATATTAAGGCCTATTGTGTGATTTTTGTTGTGATTGATAGGTTCTCAATAGCTAGTTCGGGTTCGTTCGCCACCTAGGTTTTCGTGTCAAATCGCCCCCGACCAAGGTAAGGCTTTCTTCTACAGGAGTTGTGTGGACCCTGCGATATTATATGCGATTCTTTGATTGATTGCTTGTTTGTGTTTATTGACATGTATAGCTAGGTACTCAATTCGAATTCCCGATTAGCATGTTGTTCTGATTAATTCTCATGTTAATCCATGCTAGGTTGTTCCTTTCTAGCATGCTCGTATTCATTCCTTGCTTCGTAGTATCATGCTAGGCTCGTTGTATTCTTATTGAGCTCGTATTGGATTTTACGGAATTGTTTGCTGTTTGCTAGGGCAGGTTAGAGTTGCAGGTAGATAGCATCATCCGGGCCTAATGCATAAAGTACCTTGCATCCATGGCAGGGACGTCGAGACAGTGCTCCATCCATGGACCCCGTGAGGATTAGCTAACCCTACCGGTAGGCCCCGCAATCTTGGGTGAGGGTGGCGATCGTTAAATGCCCCAACGGTCGGGATGATGACTTGGCATTGCCTCGCCCCGGCGGCCGGCATGTCCTCGGCATGCTTGGCGGTAGCCTCTCGATTGCCACTGTTAAGGCAAGGGCGGCTTCTGGTGTAAGCCTACCACGACCGTTCCTTGGCCCTAGGTGCGGTGGTTGGTGACATAGTTTACGTGTCAGTCTCACACCCTATGTCGGTGACACCGATCCAGAGATTTAGTTAGGCGTGGTGGATGGGATGGGCGACTTGCCTCTAGACCGGCACCCCCCATCGTCTGCGATAGCACGCGGTACATGCTTACGCTCATTCTGTGGCCGACCAGGAGAGCTCATCGAGATCTTGAGCAAGTGTACCTTTCGTCGACGATGAGACAGTGCCGAGGCCGGGACTTGTTTTTCTCGTATAGAGGCGACTTATGTATTAGGCGTGTGGTGATATTATTAGGACTAAGACCTTAAATTGGCATCCGAGGCCCAAGTGTGGGCTAAGCTATGTGCTCTATTCGTGTTTATATTCATAGCTTGCATACGCTCATCGAGATGACCATGTATATCGTATTGTACCCGGTTGGGGATTCTTCTTGAGCAATTCGTTGCTCACCCTTGTCTTGTGGTATTTCCACAGGTAACCAAGATGCGAGACAGGATGGTGAAGGAGGAGCTGTGATCATGGGGCCCGATCTTCCAACTCTACGATTTTTGTATTATGACTCTTTATGTTTTGTTTCCCCGAATGCATGTGGCGGGACACTGAGCCCTAGGATGTTTTGAAAATGTTTTGTGGATTCCGGCATTTTGTATCCGAACAGTTTTGAATGGTTTTTAGTAAATCTACGATCGAGTAAACTTTGGAAATGTATTTATCTTGGAGCAGTGTTTGGAAACAGGGGCGAGTTCAGGAAATTGTCTAGTTTTTAAAGGGGTTATTTTGAATGTTTTTGTTTTAATTGGAATCGAAATCATGTCATTTAATGTCCTTTACTTTGAATGCATGCATTGGGGTAAAGGCCCATTTAGTGCCCCATTCGGGTCGGTCCCTTACGGTTGGTATCGAGCTCGAGTCATAAATTACGTAGTTTGACCTTTTTTGTTGTAGGTCGCTTTTTCCCATGATCACTAGCACTCCGGCCGATCATCAGTGCACGCCTAAGTTTGCTTTTGTTGTAAGAAAAAGGGTTAAGAATTTACAATACTGTCATTGAGTGTATGCCTTGTGTAGTGTTGTGGAGCGGAGACGAAAGCGAGTTCGACTCGTTATTGGTTTGGGTTTATAGCGCCATCATGCCAACTTCCCGCGATGTGTGATGTATGTTGTGGCTTGTTGTGGTATCCAGTAGATTCGGATGCCCCGGGACATCGTTCCAGAGGGAGGTAGAGATTGGACTCCCATAGGCCAAGCGTGGCCCGATTGATGGTTTTCCCCTAGTGAGAGGGTGGAGGTGCTTTGCCTTGGAATGCCACTCCAAGAGAGAGGTTAGTTGTGGTTGTCTTTGATGTGGATGTTTGTGGAGCAGTCCCCGTGTGGACTAACTGGGTAGCTCAAGTGCTTGATCTTGAGCCTTGTTAGACTATTTGGTTGCCCAGAGTGGTTGCAAAGTTGGTAGCCTTCGGGAGGTGATGAGGCATCTTTGTGCTTACGTGAAGTGTGGTTGTTTGCAGCCAAGTGGCGGAACCACGTGATTAAGGGTGCAACAAGCGGTGTTCCCTTGATTTGGATCCGTTGGTAGTTTCCTCGGTTGTTTGATAGAGACGAACACTCTTATTTTGGTGAATCCCTAGAGTAGGGCTAGCTGCTTTGCATGTTGAGAGAGCGGCGAGTTTGTTGAGCATCATGTGGAGATGCAAGAGTAGGCGGTGAGCCTTGACTTGATGAGATGCCTTAGGCATGGTTGTTGGAGTTGAGCCCTTGTATATGCAGGAGCGAGTTCGTGTCACTTGAGGTTGTGACCTTGTTGGCCCCGTTGGTAGTAAGAAGTGGATTTGGTAGTAGTGGCACTTGAGGTGCCTTGGTTGGTGTGACGCTTTGGCACTAAATGCAGTTAAGGCACGAGTTTGGCATGGGCATAGCGGATGGTTTTATGCCGTTCGGAGTTTAGCGTACTCCTTTAGCCTTGGATCCGTTTTTGGTAGTTGCACTGTGGAGGTCGTGCAAAAAGGGCTAGTTCGATGGTAATCGAAAGATTTCAAGCGAAGGGATGTTCGAAAGGAGCCTTTTCCCAGTGTTACTGGAGGTTGAGTAAGTCAAGCAGGTTGACGATTGGTAAGTGTTAATGCGCGTGCATCTCACGCTAGTGTTAAGGCCAAGAGATCTTTGTGGTTGGTAGTGCGGTCAACTACCTTCGAGTGCCTAAATCTCAGGAGAGTTGAGCATCGTAGAAGCAAGTTTGGGTCCAGGTGAGGGACCATGAGTTGGATGCCTATAAGGTGAGTAGGATGCCTTGTGAGAGGAATGGGATGCCTTATGGGTAAGCACCCTTGGTAGAGGCTTGGTATAAAGTAAGTTTGGTTTGGCATGGTTATGCTTTGGTAGAGCAAGGTTGCCACAGCTTCGAGCATCGTGCGGAGATGGAACTTTGGGTGTTCCGTTGATTGGTTGTATCTCTGCCAGGAGCTAGTGTGGCTTTTGGGAGAAGCATTTGTTAGTCTTGGATCGCTAAATGAAGGTTGGGAGTTGTGCACACAAGTGTGTTTGTGTGGAGTCGATTACGTGGCGAGAGTTTTTGAGTCCATGTAGGGTTTCTTTGTGGGGATCTCGGTGCTCAGTTCTTGGAAAAAAAAAAAATTGGACTCCAGGTGAATGTTGTAAGGCTTTAGTGAGGCGGTAAGGATACCATGCTCGTGGTATCAGGTTGTTGCTTAGGTAAGATTTGTTAATTTGGACCTAAGCTTGGTTGGCGGATCTTCTTGTTGATCGTCATGGCTGAGAGAGTTGTTCGGATCCTTCCTTGGATAAGAGTTATGTTGTGGTTGATGTCTGAGTAGGAGGATGATGCATTCGGTAGCGTTTCGGGTCCTCTTGGTTTCCAAGGAGTTGGAGTTGACCAGCATGGTTGTGTTGCTGGAAAATGGAGTTGTTGTTTGTTCAGGCAGTTGGTTGTAGGTCGTTAGTTGGCAGTGGATGTCGAAGGTTGCCGGAGAACCCTAGGTTGTGGAGAGCCTCTCTAGAGCTCAGTCAGGCCAAGTAGTGAGTTGCATTTGGCAAGCTCGAGCCGTGTAGTTTGTAGCCTCGGGAAATGCTTTGGCAATCTTGGTAGCCTAGCAAGTTAGTATTTGTTTGGAGTAGAGTCCGGATTGGTTCAGGTATGGTGACAAGTTGATGCTTGGTGTTGACCAAGGTGTGGATTGGAATTGCTAGAAGTCATTTTTGCTCGTGGGGCGAATGGTTCATGCCCTGTTGGTTGTCTTCCTGCTTTCCGGAAAGTTGAGAGTTGCCCCGTTGGTATTTGGAGGTTCAATCCGTGGTAGACCCCTGTTGCTACCCCGTGAGATTTTGATCTTGTTGCTTTGGTAGGAGCAAGACAGTGAGTGCATGTGAAGCTCTCTGTCCTTCGGTTGTCCGCTCGTGGGAGCCGTTTCTTTCTCAGGTTTGGCGAGTTACTACCGTCGGTTTGTTAAGGATTTTTCCGCCATAGCCTCGCCCCTCACTCGGCCCGACGAGGAAGGGTGTCGAGTTTATTTGGAAACAGATAAGTGTGATGAGAGCTTTGCCGAGCTCAAGCGCGATTTGCCTCAAAGCACGATGTTGGCGATCTCGGAGGGACAGGTGGTTTCGTGATTTACTGCCGATGCTTCCAAATTCGGGTTAGGTTGTGTGTTGATGCAAAGACGGGAAGGTCATTGCTTATGCTTCCGCCGGTGAAGCCATATGAGAGAACTATCCGACTCGGAGGATATGGAGTTAGCGGCAGATGGGTGTTTTACCTTTGAAGAATTGTAGGCATTACCGTATGGTGAGCGGATTCGGATGTTTTCCGATCACGAGCCTCAAGTATCTGTTTACTCGGAAGGAATTCAATATGAGGCGAGAGGAGATGGTTAGAGTTAGTGAAAGATTATGGCTGCGAGATTCTCTACCATCCGAGTAAAGCCAATGTTGTAGCCGATGCTCGAGTAGGAAGGCGTCGCACTCGCGGTGTTGTTGAGTTCCCGGCCCAGTTACGGAGAGAGTTCGAGCGCGGCCGAGATCGCAGATGTTGTTGGGTGAGGTTATTGCCGAGTGGCTCGATTGTGATCCGACCATCGATTAGACAATGGATTATTGATAGTCGGTGAGTGACCCCGCACTCAAGAAATTGGGTAGTGAGTTAGTCTTGATGGAGATTTTGACTTTGTGTATTCACGACGCATGCAATGACGACTGAGAGGCGGTTGTGTGTTCCGGATGTTTGCGAGATTGCGAGCAGAGTTGCTCTCGAGGCCATTCTTGTTTGATTGGCACCCCGGGGTACCAAGACGTATCGGATCTTAAGCGGACATTCGGTGGATGGGTATGAAAAGAGATGTTGCGGAGTTTGTCATCGATGTCTCACTTGTCGCCAAGTGAAGGCACCAGCAGCGAGACCGGCCCGATTTGTTGCAAACATTGAGTATACCTCGGTGGAAATGGGAAGAGATCTCCATGGACTTTATTTTCAGGTTGCGAGGACTCAGAAAGTTCTCTCAAATTTGGGTAATAGTTGATCGATTAACTCAAGAGCGCACACTTCATTCCCGGTAGAGACACTTATACCGTGGGAGCGGTGGCGCAGATTATTTTTGGAGCGAGATCATTCGATATCACGGTGTGCTGTGAGGATTGTGTATCGACCGTGATTCGAGGTTCACTTCGTTTTCGAGAGCGCTCGAGAAGGTTTAGGCTCTAAGTGCGATTTGGCCTGACTTTTCACCCCTCGACCGATGGATGATCGAGAGGGTGAAACAGATTCTCAAGATATGTTGAGGGCTTGTGTGTTGGATTTCGGGCGATTGGGGCATATCTATATCGATGGAGTTTGCATATAACAACGATTATCGATCGGCGATCGAGATGGCTCCATTCGAGGCTTTGTATGGTAAGCGTTGCCGATCTCACGTGTTGCTCGGGAAGAGGTTGGTGATAGGCGAGTTTTGGGTCCCGAGTTGCTATAGTTGACTAATGGTGTCGTGCGAGAAAATTAGAGCTCGTATGTTGTATTTCAGAGAGCGACAGAAGAGTTACGCCCGATGTTTGGCGTCGGGATCTGAGTTTGAGGTGTGGCAAGCGTGGAAAGCCGAGTCCCCGTTTTGTTGGTCCGTTTGAGATTACGGAGAGGATCGGCAAGGTTGCTTATCGATTAGCCTTGCCTCCGTCATTGTCGGCGAGTACGCTTTTTTTCATGTTTCGATGTTAAGGCGATGCGCGCCGGACCCGTTGCACATTAGTGATTTTGAGCCGTTGCAGCTGAATGAAGATTTGAGCTTCGAGGAAAAGCCAGTGGGGATTCTTGCTTTTGAGACAAAGACACTGCGTAATCGTGAAATCCGGTTGGTAAAAGTTCGGTGGAGAGTCGAGACCAGAGGAAGCCACTTGGGAGCGGGAGGATGAGATGAGATTGCGAGTATCGGCAGAGTTTCCAATCTTAAGTGACTTTCGAGGACGTAAGTCTTATAAGGGGAATATTGTAATGGCCGGACATTTCATCCCGGTCTTCCGGTCGCCTGAGGAATTTTGGTAATTTTGGGTCGGGCCGACAGGGCCGGTTATGAAATTGTAAATTGTCGGAAAAATTATGAGTCGATTTGAATAGGATCGGGAATTTTGGTGAAGACAATTGGGCTTGGGAAAAGGTAAAAATAAATAGGGAATTAAATAGCGCGTCGAGTGAGATTCGAGCCAAGGACGTGTCGCGCGCTAGGCGTAGGGCGAGCGCCAATCAAGCCACCGAGCGCTCTTGTGCTTCTAAATGCGCGATCTTGTATATAAGCCGGTTTGTCTTTGAGTGTTGGTATAAAAGCGAGCTCGCTTGAAGCTTCCCCATTTCTTCTTCTTCTTCGCGAATTCTCTCCGACCGACAGCGATTTCCCTTGCGATTTCTTCTTTCTCCAGCTCCATTTCGATCGAGCTTCTTCTCCAAATTCGAAGTCGATCTCTTCCCGAGCAAACGGTGAGCGTTTTCTTCTCCTTCTTCTTCTCCATCCCGCCATCCCCTGTTTCCGATTTTGAGTTCTCTTCGCGAGAGAGTGAGGGAATTGCGTGGTTTTTAAATGCGCCGGTGTAGGGGATTCGACCATCGAATCGAATCGGCCGTCGAATCCTCACCAATCGCTCGAATTCGAGCTCGTTCTTCTCCTCCGCCCGGATCGTCTTACGCCCGAGATAGCTCGCGATGCGCGTGACGCAGCGCAGAAGCTCGCCTCGGCGCCGACCGCATCGCGTTGTTCGAGCCCCCGCCGCCGAAGTCGTGCCGCGTTACCCGGTGCCACGCAGCGTCGCGCGCGCGCGTCTGGCGCCACCACCACCGAGCCGCGCCGCTAACGCCTGACGCGTCGCGCGCGGCTCGCGCCCAGCGCCGTCGCGCTACCGTCCCGCATCGCCAACGCCAGCCTAGCCCCGTTCTTTGCCCGTTCGTGCAATCGGCCCGTTAAATGCGTTTCGTCGCGCCTCGTGAGTTGCTCCCAGTGAGCCTTGTGTGATTAAGGCCTATTGTGTGATTTTTGTTGTGATTGATAGGTTCTCGATAGCAAGTTCGGGTTCGTTCGCCACCTAGGTTTTCGTGTCAAATCGTCCCCGACCAAGGTAAGGATTTCTACCAGGAGTTGTGTGGACCTGCGATATTATATGTGATTCTTGATTGATTCTTTGGTTTGTGTTTATTGACATGTATAGCTAGGTACTCAGTCCGAATTCCCGATTAGCATGTTGTTCTGATTAATTCTCATGTTAATCCATGCTAGGTTGTTCCTTTCTAGCATGCTCGTATACATTTCTTGCTTCGTAGTATCATGCTAGGCTCGTTGTATTCTTATTGAGCACGTATTGGATTTTATGGAATTGTTTCTTTCGTTTGCTAGGCGGAGTTAGAGTTGCGAGTGAGATAGCATCATCGGGCCCGATGCATAAAGTACCTTGCATCCATGGCGGGGACGCCGAGACGAGTGCTCCGATCCACGACCCCGTGAGGGATTAGCTAACCCAAGCGGTAGGCCCCGCAATCTTGGGTGAGGGATGATGACTTGGCATCGCCTGCGTCCGGCGATCGGCACGTCCTCGGCGTGTTCGGCCGTAGCCCCGATTGCCACTGTTAAGGCAAGGACGACTTCACGGTGTAAGCCTACCACGACCGTTCCTTGGCCCCAGTGCGGTGGTTCGAGCTAACATAGTTTACGTGTCCGTGTCTCACACCCCTATGTTAGTGACACCGATCCAAAGATTTAGTTAGGCGTGGTGGATGGACATGGGCGACTTGCCTTCGCACTCCGGCACCCCCATAGTCTGCGAGTAGCGCACGCGGTGCATGCTTACGCTCATTACAAACGCCGCCAGGAGAGCTCATCGAGTATCTTGAGCGGTGTACCTTTTCGTCTCTGATGAAGCGCCGAGGCGGGACTTGTTTCTCGTATAGGGCGACTTGTGTATTGGGCGTGTGGTGATATTATTCCGGACTAAGACCTTAAATTGGCATCCGAGGCCCAAGTGTGGGCTAAGCTATGTGCTCTATTACGTGTTTATATTCATAGCTTGCATACGCTCATCGAGATGACCATGTATATCGTATTGTACCCCGGTTGGGGATTCTTACTAAGTAATTCGTTACTCACCCCATCGTGGTTTTTCCACGGGTAACCAAGTTGTGAGACAGGATGGTGAAGGAGAAATTTGTGATCATGGGGCCCACTTCTTCCAACTCGATTTTTGTATTATGACTCTTTATGTTTTGTTTCCCTGAATGCATGTAGCGGGCTCTGAGCCCTAGGATGTTTTGTAAATGTTTTGTGGATTCCAAAGATTTTGTATCCGAACAGGTTTTGAATGGTTTTTAGTAAATCTCGATCAGAGTAAACTTTGGAAATGTATTTATCTTGGAGCAGTGCTTGGAAACAGGGACGGAGTTCCAGGAAATTGTCTAGTTTTTAAAAGGGTTATTTTGAATGTTTTGTTTTAATTGGAATTGAAATCATGTCCATTTAATGTCCTTTACTTTGAAGGCATGCATTGGGGTAAGAGGCCCATTTAGTGCCCCATTTGGTCGGTCCCTTACATTTTCTTCGCCTGCTTCACACAAAAAAACAGAGCCCCGTGTGCTGCGTGCTCGCGTGCTTGTGACGACCCGCCTGCGAGCCTCGCCGCACACCGCGCGCGCTTAGCCCAGCTCCGTGTCATGCCGCGCGCTGCCCCATTGTGTGCTTCGCCCGCAAGCGCTGCGTCGCCCAGCTCCGGAAGAAGATACTTCTCCTTTCCTTTTTTCGGAAGAAAAGGGGGATCCGGACAAAATCGATGAAACGGAAGAGATCCGAGTGAATGGAAAGGAAAAAACAAAGGATGAATTCCACTTTAAAAGGACACGCTATCAAAATATAAAAAGACCAGCTTTATGAAACTTCTTACCCTCCGGATGGAATTAAAGAAAATTGAAGTTAGAAATAGATAAAAAGAAAAATATCTCTTCTGGTTTGAAAAACCTCTTGTGACTATTCTTTTCGACTATAAACGATGGAATTGTCCATTTCGATATATAAAAAATGAGTCCCGGCCTTGGGCCTTGGATGAGTATAAACACAGATGCCAACACTTGGGCCTCGGATGCCAATTTGGGGTCTTAGTCCAGAATAATATCACCACATAGTCCAATACATAAGTCGCCCTATACGAGAAACAAGTCCGGCCTCAACTCGCTCTCATCATCCGACGAGAGGTACACCGCTCACAATCCCGAGGAGCTCTCGATCGGCTCTGTAATGAGCGTAAGCATGCACGCGTGCTCTTTGCGAACTATGAAGTGCCGGGTCTAGAGGCAATTTGCCCATGTCCATCCACCACGCCTAACTAAATCTTTGGATCGGTGTTCTCTTGTCATAGGGGTGTGAGACTGGACACGTAAACAATGTCGGCTGAACCACGCGCACAGGGCCAAGGAGGCGGTCGTGGTAGGCTTACACCAGAAGCCGTCCCCCGCCTTAACAGTGGCAATCGGGGGCTACGGCCGAACACGTTGAGGACGTGCCGACTTCCGGGGACGAGGCAATGCCAAGTCATCATCCCGACCGTTGGTGCATTAACAACTGCCACCCTCACCCAAGATTGCAGGGCCTACCGCTTGGGTTAGCTAATCCCTCACGGGGTCTTGGGCGGAGAACTGTCTCGACGTCCCTGCCATGGATGCAAGGTACCAAAAGAAGAGTGTTCAATTCTATCACACAACTGAGGAAACCACCAATGGATCCAGTCCGAAGGGAACACTGCTTGCTGCACCCTTAACTACTGTGGTTCCGCCATCGCTGCAACAACCACACTTCACGAAGCACAAAGATGCCTCATCAACCTCCTCGAAGGCTACCAACTTTGCAACCACTCTCTGGGCAACCAAATAATCTATCAAGGCTCAAGATCAACACTTGAGCTACCTGTGCTAGTCCACACGGGGACTGCTCCACAAACATCCACATCAAGCACAACCACGCCTAACTCCTCTCTTGGAGTGGCATTCCAAGGCAAAGCACCTCCACCCTCTCACTAGGGGAAAACCATCAATTGGGCCACAGCTTGGCCTATGGGAGTCCAATCTCTACCTCCTCTGGAACGATGTCCTGGGGCATCCGAATCTACTGGATACCACAACAAGCCACAACATACATCACACACTGCGGGAAGTTGGCATGATGGCGCTATAAACCCAAACCAATAACGAGTGAGAACACGCTCGTCTCCGCTCCACAACACTACACAAGGCATACACTAGATGGCAGTATTGTAAATTCTTAACCCTTTTTCTACAACAAATAGTAAACTTAGGGGGGTTTTGATGACTTTGTGAGTGCTAGTGATCATGGGAAAACGACCTACAATAAAAAGGTCAATCTCTACTGAATTTATGACTCACGAGCTCGATATCAAGCTGTAAGGAACCGACCCGAATGGGGCACTAAATGGGCCCTTACCCCAATGCATGCATTCAAAGTAAAGGACATTTAAGCAGACATGATTTTGATTCCAATTAAAACAAAACATTCAAAATAACCCCTTTAAAAACTAAACAATTTCCCTGGAACTGTCCTGTTTCCAAGCACTGTTCCAAGATAAATACATTTCCAAAGTATACTCCGATCAGAGATTTCTTAAAATCATTCAAAACATGTATAGATACAATAATGCTGGAATCCACAAAACATTTACAAAACATCCTAGGGCTCCGTGTGCGTACATGCATTCAGGGAAAATAAAACAAAAAGAGTCATAACACAAAATCGAGTTTGATGATCGAGCCCCATGATCACGACTCCTCCTTGACCATCTGTCTCGCTTAACTTGGTTACTCGTGGAAAATCCACAACAAGGGTGAGTAATGAATTACTCAGTAAGAATCCCAACCGGGTACAATACGATATACATGGTCATCTCGATGATCGTATGCAAGCTATGAATATAAACACAGAATAGAGCACATAGCTTAGCCCACACTTGGGCCTCGGATGCCAATTTAAGGTCTTAGTCCGGAATAATATCACCACACACCCAATACATAAGTCGCCCTATACGAGAAACAAGTCTCGGCCTCACTGTCTCTCATCGTCGACGAAAGGTACATCGCTCAAGATCCCGAGGAGCTCTCCGGTCGGTCTTTGTAATGAGCGTAAGCATGCACCGCGTGCTACTGCAGAACTATGGGGTGCGGGTGCGAAGGCAAAGCGCCCATGTCCGATCCACCACGCCTAACTAAATCTTTGGATCGGTGTCACCGACATAGGGTGTGAGACGGACACGTAAACTATGTCGGCTGAACCACTTCACGGGGCCAAGGAGCGGTCGTGGTAGGCTTACACCAGAAGCCGTCCTTGCCTTAACAGTGGCAATCGGGGCTACGGCCGAACACGCCGAGGACGTGCCGATGCGAGGGACGAGGTGATGCCAAGTCATCATCCCGACGGTTGGGGCATTTAAAAGTCCGCCACCCTCACCCAAGATTGCGGGGCCTACCGCTTGGGTTAGCTAATCCCTCACGGGGTCCGGGGGCGGAATGACTTGCTCGACGTCCCCCGCCATGGATGCAAGGTTCTTTATGCATCGGGCCGGATGATGCTATCTACCGCAACTCTAACTCGCCCTAGCAATCGGCAAACAAATCCATAAAATCCAATACGTGCTCAATAAGAATACAACGAGCCTAGCATGATACTACGAAGCAAGGAGAGCAGATATCTGAGCATGCTAGAAAGGAACAACCTAGCATGGATTAACATGAGAATTAGTCGGAAAAACATGCTAATCGGGAATTCGAGAATTAAGTACCTAGCTATACATGTCAATAAACACAAACAAGCAATCAATCGGCAATCGCATAATATATCGCGCAGGTCCACACAACTCCGGTAAGAAATCCTTACCTTGGTAGGGACGATTTGACACGAAATCCTAGGTTGCGAAACGAACCCGAACTAGCTATCGAGAACCTATCAATCACAACAAAAATAACACAATAGGCCTAAATATAATAAAACAAACAAGGCTCGGCTCGAGCAACTCACGAGGCGGCGATTTAACGCGATTTAACGGCAAAAGAGTGTTTGGTTGTTGTGGGCGGTAGAAATGGCGTCTTTGGTGCGCGTGGCTGCGGCTGCGCGCGACGGATTGGCGATGCGAGGATGCGAGGGCGGCGCGGCGAAGCGCACGATTGGGGCGGCGCGCGGCGTGACACGGAGAGCGGGCGAGCGCGCGCGGTCAGCTGCGAGGCTCGACGGCGGTATTCGCCGCGACGCGAGCACGACGAAACAGGGCTCTGCTTTTTGCGCGCGAACAGGGTCGAAGGAGAAAATCCGAATTCGAGAGATTGGCGAAGATTCGATGAGCGATTCTTTGATGGCGAACTCCCCTACACTAGCTGCACAAAACCCATACCTCAAATCACCTCGACTCGCTCGTAGGAAAAAATGGAAATCAAAAGCAGGGGAAGAAGAAGTCGGATTAGAAGGAGAGAAGAAGAAGAAGAAGAGAGGAAAAGCTTACCTACTGCCCGGAAATGGATCGACCTTCGAACTTGGGAAGACGAACTTGATCGAATAGGAGCTGGAGAAGGAAGAAATCACCGGAAATCGCTGTCGGTTGATGAATGAGATCGCGAAGAGAAGAAGGAGAGAAATGAAGGAGAAGGCTCGAGAGAGCTCTATTTTAAACCGAACGCACGAAGACAAGCTTATAACGATGCTGGCGCGTTTAGAAGCACAAAGACGCCCTGTAACGGCCCAAAAATTTCATCCCGATCTTCCCGGGAGGCCTAGGGGCATTTTGGTAATTTTGGGTCGGGCTGACAGGGCCGGTTATGAAATTGTAAATTGCGGTAAAAATTATGAGTCGATTTGAATAGGATCGGGAATTTTGGTGAAGACATTTGGGCTTGGGAAAAGGTAAAAATAAATAGGGAATTAAATAGCGCGTCGAGTGAGATTCGAGCCAAGGGCGTGTCGCGTGCTAGGCGGTAGCGCCACAGTGAGCCACTAGGCGCGTTTGTAAATCTAAACGCGCGATCTAATACATATCCGTGTTTTCGTATGCGTTCGGGTTAAAACAGAGCGCAAATGAGCCTTCTTCCTCTTTTCTCTTCTTCTTCTCGATTCTTCACCGACCCGATTTGCGTAGCTCTCGCGATTTTTCCTCCTCGCCGACCAGCGCCCTCTCCTCGCCGTTCGTCCTTCCGGTGAGCTTTCTCCTTCTTCTTCTTCTTCTCTTCTTCTTCTCCTTCCCTTTTCCATCGAATTTCTCCCTAATTCCGACTTCCATTTTTCCCGTACGAGTCGAGGTGAATCTTAGGGTGGTTTTTTGTGCGGCTAATGTAGGGAAGTGGTCCAAAGAACAAATCGCGCGTCGAATCCTCTCCTATCACCGGAATCGAGCTCGTTTTCTCCGATCCTGTTCGATCCTCGTTCGCGAGATCGCGCGGCGCGAGAAGCAACCCAGCCGGCGAGCCTTGCCGCTCATCGTCACGGCGTGCGCGCGTCCTGCGCCTCGCGCCACCGCATCGCGCCGCCGCTCGAGCTCGCCGGCGGCGCGTTGCGATCGCCGTGCGCTTCGCGTCCGTCGCGCCGCGTTCGCGCCCGGGCCGCCTAGCTCTGCGCGCCATCTGCGCTGCGCGCGCCCCATGCGCCTTGATCGGCCGTTCTTTGCCCGTTCGTGCAATCGGCTCGTTAAATGCGTTAAATCGCGCCTCGTGAGTTGCTCTCGAGCCGAGCCTCGTTTATTTTATTATATTTAGGCCTATTGTGTGATTTTTGTTGTGATTGATAGGTTCGCGATAGCTAGTTCGATTTCGTTCGCCACTTAGGATTTCGTGTCAAATCGTCCCGGCCAAGGTAAGGATTTCTTACGGAGTTGTGTGGACCTGCGATATTATATTCGATTCTTGATTATTTGCTTGTTTGTGTTTATCGACATGTATAGCTAGGTACTCAATTCCAATTCCCGATTAGCATGTTGTTCCTAATTAATTCTCATGTTAATCCATGCTAGGTTGTTCCTTTCTAGCATGCTCAGATCATTCCTTGCTTCGTAGTATCATGCTAGGCTCGTTGTATTCTTATTGAGCACGTATTGGATTTTATGGAATTGTTTGTTGTTTGCTAGGGCGAGGTTAGAGTTGCGGGTAGATAGCATCATCAGGGCCCGATGCATAAAGTATCTTGCATCCATGGCGTGGACGTCGAGGCGATGCTCGTCCCCGGACCCCGTGAGGATTAGCTAACCCTACCGATAGGCCCCGCAATCTTGGGTGAGGGTGGCGGATGTTAAATGCCCCAGCGGTCGGGATGATGACTTGGCATTGCCTGCCCCCGGCGCCGGCATGTCTCGGCATGTTTGGCAAGAGCCCACGATTGCCACTGTTAAGGCAAGGACGGCTTCTGGTGTAAGCCTACCACGACCCGCTTCCTTGGCCCAAAGTGCGGTGGTTCAGGTGACATAGTTTACGTGTCCGAGTCTCACACCCCTATGTCGGTGACACCGATCCAAAGAATTAGTTAGGCGTGGTGACTAGACATGGGCGACTTGCCTCTAGACCCGGCACCCCATATTCTGCAAAGAGCACGCGGTACATGCTTACGCTCATTACAAAGACCGATTTGGAGAGCTCATCGGGATCTTGAGCGGTGTACCTTCGCGTCTGATGACAAAGCCGAGGCCGGGACTTGTTTCTCGTATAGGGCGACTTGTGTATTGGATCGTGTGGTGATATTATTCGGACTAAGACCTTAAATTGGCATCCGAGGCCCAAGTGTGGGATAAGCTATGTGCTCTATTTTGTGTTTATATTCATAGCTTGCATATGCTCATCGAGATGACCATGTATATCGTATTGTACCCGGTTGGGGATTCTTACTAAGTAATTCGTTACTCACCTCACTCGTGGTTTTTCCACGGGTAACCAAGTTGCGAGACAGGGATGGGTGAAGGAGGAGGATTTGTGATCATGGGGCCCAGTCTTCCAACTCGATTTTTGTATTATGACTCTTTATGTTTTGTTTTCCCCTGAATGCATGTAGCAGGCACGAGAGCCCTAGGATGTTTTGTAAATGTTTTGTGGATTCCAGCATTTTGTATCCGAGCAGTTTTGAATGGTTTTTAGTAAATCTCGATCAGAGTAAACTTTGGAAATGTATTTATCTTGGAGCAGTGCTTGGAAACAGGGACGAGTTCGAGGAAATTGTCTAGTTTTTAAAGGGGTTATTTTGAATGTTTTTGTTTTAATTGGAATCCGAAATCATGTCCTGGTTTAAATGTCCTTTACTTTGAATGCATGCATTGGGGTAAGGGCCCATTTAGTGCCCATTCGGGTCGGTCTCTTCGATTGGTATCGGGGCTCGAGTCATAAATTCGTAGTATGACTCGTTGTTGTAGGTCGCTTTCCCATGATCACTAGCACTCAAGCGATCATCAGTACGCCTAAGTTTACTATTTGTTGTTGAAAAAGGGTTAAGAATTTACAATACTGTCATTGAGTGTATGCCTTGTGTAGTGTTGTGGAGCGAGACGAAAGCGAGTTCGACTCGTTATTGGTTTGGGTTTATAGCGCCATCATGCCAACTTCCCGCATGTGTGTGATGTATGTTGTGGCTTGTTGTGGTATCGAGTAGATTCGGATGCCCCCGGGACATCGTTCCAGAGGAGGTAGAGATTGGACTCCCATAGGCCAAGCGTGGCCCCGATTGATGGTTTTCCCCTAGTGAGAGGGTGGAGGTGCTTTGCCTTGGAATGCCACTCCAAGAGAGAGGTTAGGCGTGGTTGTCTTTGATGTGGATGTTTGTGGAGCAGTCCCCGTGTGGACTAGCCTAGGTAGCTCAAGTGTTGATCTTGAGCCTTGTTAGAATATTTGGTTGCCCAGAGTGGTTGCAAGTTGGTAGCCTCGTGGGAGGCGATGAGGCATCTTTGTGCTTCTTTAAAGTGTTGTTGTTTGCGGCCGATGGCGTTTTAACACCTGTAGTTAAGGGTGCGAGAAGCGATGTTCTTCTTGATTTGGAACCATTGGTGGTTTCCTCGGTTGTGTGATAGAATTGAACACTCTTCTTTTGGTAAGCCCTAGAGTAGGGCTAGGCTGGCGCATGTTGTGAGAGTCGGCGAGTTTGTTGAGCATCATGTGGAGATGCAAGAGTAGGCGGTGAGCCTTGACTTGATGAGATGCCTTAGGCATGGTTGTTGGAGTTGAGCCCTTGTATGCCGAGCGAGTTCGTGTCACTTGAGGTTGTGACTTTGTTGGCCCGTTGGTAGTGAGATGTGGATTTGGTAGTAGTGGCACTTGAGGTGCATTGGTTGGTGTGCCGCTTTGGCACTAAATCTGGTTGAGCTCGAGTTTGGCTTGGGCATAGCGAGATGGTTCTATGCCGTTTCGAGTTTAGCGTACTCCTTTAGCTTGGATCCGTTTATGGTAGTTGCACTGTGGAGGTCGTGCAAAAGGGCTAGTTCGGTGGTAATCGATAGATTTCAAGCGAAGGGATGTTCGAAAGGAGCCTTTTCGGTGTTGTTCTGGAGGTTGAGTAAGTCAAGTGGTGGTTGTTGGTTGGTAAGTGTTAGTGCGCGTGCATCTCACGCTAGTGTTAAGGCCAAGAGATCTTTGTGGTTGGTAGTGCGGTCAACTACCTTCGAGTGCCTAAATCTCAGGAGAGTTGAGCATCGTAGAAGCAAGTTGGGTCCAATTGAGGGACCATGAGTTGGATGCCTACGAGGTGAGTAGGATGCCTTGTGAGAAGAGTTGGATGCCTTATGGGTAAGCACCCTTGGTAGAGGCATGGCATAAAGTAAGTTTGGTTTGGCCTGGTTATTCTTTGGTAGAGCAAGGTTGCCACAGCTTCGAGCATCGTGCGGAGATGGAACTTTGGGTGTTCCGTTGATTGGTTGTATCTCTGCTAGGAGCTAGTGTGGCTTTTGGGAAAAGCATTTGTTAGTCTTGGATCGCTAAATGAAGGTTGGGAGTTGTGCACACAAGTGTGTTTGTGTGGGTCGTTCTGTGGCGAGAGTTTCAGATCCATGTAGGGTTTGCTGTGGGGATCTGGTGCTCTGTTCTTGCAAAAAAAAAAAAAAAAAATTGGACTCCAGTTGAATGTTGTAAGGCTTTAGTGAGGCGGTAAGGATACCATGCTCGTGGTATCAGGTTGTTGCTTAGGTAAGATTTGTTAAGTTGGACCTAAGCTTGGTTGGCGGATCTTCTTGTTGATCGTCATGGCTGAGAGAGTTGTTTGGATCCTTCCTTGGATAGGAGTTATGTTGTGGTTGATGTCTGAGTAGGAGGATAACGCATTCGGTAGCGTTTCGGGTCCTCTTGGTTTCCAAGGAGTTGGAGTTGGCCAACATGGTTGTGTTGCTGGAAAAAAAAGAGTTGTTGTTGTTCAGGCAGTTGGCGGTTAGTCCGTTAGTTGGCAGTGGGTGTCGAGGGTTGTCGCAGAACCCTAGGTTGTGAAGAGCCTCTCTAGAGCTCAGTCAGGCCAAGTAGTGAGTTGCAGTTGGCAAGCTAGAGCCGTGTAGTTCGTAGCCTCTGGGAATTTCTTTGGCGATCTTGGTAGCCTAGCAAATTAATATTTGTTTGGAGTAGAGTCCGGATTGGTTCCGGTATGGTGACAAGTTGATGCTTGGTGTTAACCAAGGTGTGGATTGAAATTGCTAGAAGTCAGTTTGCTCGTGGGGCGAATGGTTCGTGCCCTGTTGGTTGTCTTCCTGTTTCCAGGGAAGTTGAGAGTTGCCCGTTGGTATTTGGAGGTTGGTCCGTGGTGAACCCCTGTTGCTACCAGTGAGATTTTGATCTTGTGCTTTAGTGGAGCAAGGCAGTGAGTGTAGGTGGAGCTCTCTGTCCTTCGGTTGTCTGCTCGTAGGAGCCGTTTCTTTCTGGGTTTGGCAGTTTGCTGTCGTCGGTTTTTTAAGGACTTTTCCGCCATAGCCTCACCCCTCACTCGTCTGACGAGGAAGGGTGTCGAGTTTATTTGGAACAGTAAGTGTGATGAGAGTTTTGCCAAGCTCAAGCGCAGTTTGCCTCCAACACCAGTGTTGGCAGTCCCGGAGGGGACATGAGGTTTCTTGATTTACAGCGATGCTTCCAAATTCGGGTTAGGTTGTGTGTTGATGCAGCACGGGAAGGTCATTGCTTATGCTTCCCGCCGGTGAAGCCATATGAGCGAGAACTATCCGACTCATGATATGGAGTTGGCGCAGATGGTGTTTGCATCAAGATTTGGAGGCATTACCTGTATGGTTAGCGGATTCAGATGCTTACCGATCACGAGAGCCTCAAGTATCTGGTTACTCGTAAGGAATTCAATATGAGGCGAGGAGATGGTTAGAGTTAGTGAAAGATTATGATCATGAGAGTTTGTACCATCCGGGTAAAGCAAATGTTGTAGCTGATGCTTTGAGTAGGAAGACGTCGCACTCATGGCGTTGTTGAGTTCCCAGCCAGCATTGCGGCGGGAGTTCGAGTGGGGTGAGGTTGCGATGTTGTTGGGTGAGGTTCTTGCAGAGTAGCTCGGTTGTTAATTCAACCATCGATTAGACAACGGATTGTTGATAGTCGGTGAGTGACCGCACTTAAGAAATTGGGTGTGAGTTAGTCTTGATGGAGATTTTGACTTTGTATATTCACGGACATGGGGTGACGTACAAAGGCGGTTGTGTGTTCCGGATGTTGCGAGATTGCGAGCAGAGTTGCTCTCGAGAGGCCCTGATTCTCCATTTGCTTAGCACCGGGGGTACCAAGATGTATCAGGATCTTAAGTAGACATTCGGTGGATGGGTATGAAGAGAGATGTTGCGGAGTTTGTCGATCGATGTCTCACTTGTCGCCAAGTGAAGGCACCCCAGCAGAGACCGGCCAGTTTGTTTGCGGCCGTGAGTGTACCTCGGTGGAAGTGGGAAGAGATCTCCATGGACTTTATTTACGGTTTGCCGAGGACTCAGGAAGTTTCTCTCGATTTGGGTGATAGTCGACCGATTGACTAAGAGCGCACACTTCATTCCGGTAGAGACACTTATACCGTGGAGCAGTAGGCGCAGATTGTTTTGGAGCAGATTGTTCGCTATCACGGTGTGCCTGTGAGGATTGTGTCTTACCGTGATTCGAGGGCTTGTGTGTTGGATTTCCGGGAGTTGGGACCGATGCAGATGTCGATGGAGTTTGCATATAACAAAGCGATTACGATCGGCGATTGAGATGGATCCATTCGAGGCCTTGTATGGTAAGCGTTGCCGATCTCACGTGTTGCAGGAAGAGGTTAGCGATAGGCGTGTTTTGGGTCCCGAATTGCTGCGATTGACCAATGGTGCCGTGCAAAAGATTAGAGCTCGTATGTTGTGACTCAAAGCGAGCAAGAGTTAGTTATGCCGATGTTCGGCCGGATTTGGAGTTTGAGGTTGGTCAACATGTTTTCCTAAAGGTCGCACCGATGCGAGGTGTTTGAGGTTTGGCAAGCGTGGAAAGTTGAGTCCCCGTTTTGTTGGTCCACTTGAGATTCGAGGATCGGCAAGGTTGCTTATCGATTAGCCTTGCCTCCGTCATTGTCGGCATTGCACATTGTTTTTCATGTGTCGATGTTGAGACAGCACGTGTCGGACCCGTCGCACATTGGTGATTTTGAGCCTTTGCAGCTAAATGAGGATTGAGCTTCGAGGAGAAGCCAGTGGGGATTCTTACTGTTGAGACAAAGACACTGCGTAATCGTGAAATTCGGTTGGTAAAAGTTCGGTGGAGGAGTCGAGTTCGAGAGGAAGCCACTTGGGAGCGGGAGGATGAGATGAGATTGTAGTATCGAAATGTTCCAATCTTAAGTGACTTTCGAGGACGAAAGTCTTATAAGGGGGAATATTGTAACGGCCCGGAAATTTCATCCCGGTCTTCAGGGAAGCCAGGGGCATTTTGGTAATTTTGGGTGGTGTGGGCGGTTATGAAATTGTAAATTGCGGAAAAATTATGAGTCGATTTGAATAGGATCGGGAATTTTGGTGAAGACATTTGGGCTTGGGAAAAGGTAAAAATAAATAGGGAATTAAATAGCGCGTCGAGTGAGATTCGAGCCAAGGGCGTATCGCGTGCTAAGCGGTATTGCCAGTGAGCCACATCGGGCACGTTTGTTAATCTAAACGCGCGATCTAATACATATCCGTGTTTTCGTGCGTTCGGGTTAAAACAGAGCAGCCGAGCCTTCTTCCTCTTTTCTCTTCTTCTTCTCGATTCTTCACCGACCGACTGCGTAGCTCTCGCGATTTTTCCTCCCTCGCCGACCAGCGTCCTCTCCCTCGCCGTTCGTCCCTCCGATGAGCTTTCTTCTTCTTCTTCTTCTCTTCTTCTTCTCCTTCCCTTTTCCGTCGAATTTCTCCCCTAATTCCGACTTCCATTTTTCAGGCCGAGTCGAGGCGAATCTTTGGGTGGTTTTTGTGCAGCTAATGTAGGGGAAGTGGTCCAGCAACAAATCACGCGTCGAATCCTCTCCTATCGCCCGGAATCGAGCTCGTTTTCTCCAATCCCTTGTTCGCCCCTGTTCGTCGAGATCGCGTGCGCAGAAGCAGCCCAGCCGCCGAGCCTCGCCGCTCATCGTCTCGTGCCCGCGCGCGCGTCCTCGCCTCAGCGCCCAGCCGCATCGCGTCGCCCGAGCCCCTGCTCGCCGAGCCGTGCCGCATCGCCCAGTGCCGCTCGAGTCCACGCGCCCGCGTTCGCGCCCAGCGCCCAGCTCTGCCGCCCATCAACGCCCCACGCGCGCGCGGCCAGCGCGCGCGCGCCGCGCCCAGCCGGTTCTTTGCCGTTGTTCTGCTCGCGTCGGCTCGTTAAATGCGTTCGTTGCGCCTCGTGAGTTGCTCTCGAGCCGAGCCTCGTTTATTTTATTATATTTAGGCCTATTGTGTGATTTTTGTTGTGATTGATAGGTTCGCGATAGCTAGTTCGGTTTCGTTTGCCACTTAGGATTTCGTGTCAAATCGTCCCCGGCCAAGGTAAGGATTTCTTACCGGAGTTGTGTGGACCTGCGATATTATATGCGATTCTTTGATTGATCGCTTGTTTGTGTTTATTGACATGTATAGCTAGGTACTCAATTCGAATTCCCGATTAGCATGTTGTTCTGATTAATTCTCATGTTAATCCATGCTAGGTTGTTCCTTTCTAGCATGCTCGTATCATGCCTTGCTTCGTAGTATCATGCTAGGCTCGTTGTATTCTTATTGAGCACGTATTGGATTTTATGGAATTGTTTCTTTGTTTGCTAGAGCGGGTTAGAGTTGCGAGTAGATAGCATCATCGGGCCCGATGCATAAAGTATCTTGCATCCATGGCGGGGACGTCGAGACGGTGCTCGATCCCTGGACCCCGTGAGGGATTAGCTAACCCTACCGGTAGGCACCTGCAATCTTGGGTGAGGGGTGGTGGATCGTTAAATGCCCCAGCGGTCGGGATGATGACTTGGCATTGCCTCGCCCGGCAGCGGCGGCATGTCCTCGGCATGTTTGGCAAGTAGCCCACGATTGCCACTGTTAAGGCAAGGACGTCTTCTCGGTGTAAGCCTACCATGACCCGTTTCCTTGGCCCCAGGTGCGGTGGTTCAGGTGACATAGTTTATGTGTCCAGTCTCACACCCTATGTCGGTGACACCGATCCAAAGAATTAGTTAGGCGTGGTGATTGGACATGGGCGGCTTGCCTCTAGACCCGGCACCCCATAGTCTCTGAAAGAGCACGCGGTACATGCTTACGCTCATTCTGGCCACCGGCCCGGAGAGCTCATCGGGATCTTGAACCGGTGTACCTTTTCGTCGATGTGAGACAGCCGAGGCGGGACTTGTTTCTCGTATAGGGCGACTTGTGTATTGGACTATGTGGTGATATTATTTCGGACTAAGACCTTAAATTGGCATCCGAGGCCCAAGTGTGGGCTAAGCTATGTGCTCTATTCTGTGTTTATATTCATAGCTTGCATACGCTCATCGAGATGACCATGTATATCGTATTGTACCCCGGTTGGGGATTCTTCTTGAGTAATTCGTTACTCACCCCATCGTGGTTTTTCCACAAGTAACCAAGTTGAGAGACAGGATGGCTGAAGGAGGAGCTGTGATCATGGGGCCCAGTCTTCCAACTCTGATTTTTGTATTATGACTCTTTATGTTTTGTTTTCCCCTGAATGCATGTAGCGGGGCACGGAGCCTTAGGATGTTTTGTAAATATTTGTGGATTCCAGCATTTTGTATCTGAACAGGTTTTGAATGGTTTTTAGTAAATCTCTTATCAGAGTAAACTTTGGAAATGTATTTATCTTGGAACAGGTGCTTGGAAACAGGGACAGGTTCTAGGGAAATTGTCTAGTTTTTAAAGGGGTTATTTTGATGTTTTTGTTTTAATTGGAATCCGAAATCATGTCTGGTTTAAATATTCTTTACTTTGAATGCATGCATTATGGTAAGGGCCCATTTAGTGCCCATTCGGGTCGGTCTCTTACACGCCCAGTGGCTCGACTGGCAACGCCCCCTGCCTAGCATGCAGCATGTCTTTGGCTCGAATCTCACTCGACGCGCTATTTAATTCCCTATTTATTTTTACCTTTTTCCAAGCCCAAATGTCTTCATTAAAATTCCCGATCCTATTCAAATCGACTCATAATTTTTCCGGCAATTAACAATTACATAACTGGCCCTGTCGGCCCGACCAAAATTACCAAAATTTCCGGGCCGTTACACCCTGGGCCTCCCGGGAAGACCGGGATGAAATTTTTGGGCCGTTACAGATGCATTCGAGTAAGTGTTTTATAGCGTTTAAGAATCAAAGTTAGAAGTTAATATTTTCCTTTTTATTGCAATGGTGTTGTGAGAAAACACCATGTAGACTAAAAATACACGAACTTTGACCCACGAAATTCTAGTACTCATCGAAAAAAGTGAGTTTAATAATCTATAGACAAAAAGTTAGAATATTTTTAATATCAAAAATTAAAAAAATTAAACTTTTTGGTTTTAAAAAAATTTAGTTTATAAAGTTGAAAAAAAAAATAAAACTTTTGTGTTTTTAATTATCAAAATTTCAAATTTTTGACACGAATAAGAAATGGTAAAGAAGACAACCATAAATGTTTATGCTACTCGCACACATTAACTTTTTTCTTTTTCATTGCAACAATGTTGTGAGGAAACTTCATGTTGACTAAAACCAATGAAAATTTGACCCAAAATATTCAAATACTGAATGAAAAAAGTGAGTTTAATAGTCTAAAAACAAAAAAGTTACGATTTTTTGTATATCAAAAATTCAAAAATTAAAACTTTTGGGTTTACAAAAATTGGTTTTAAATGATAAAAATGAAAGCTTTATGTTTAAAAATTATTAAAATTTCAAATTTTTTATATGGATAACAAATCTTGCAGAAAACAGTGATAAGTGTTTGAACTACTTCCACATTATAACTTTATAAAAATTGATCTTGTGTTAATTCGAAAGATTAGAATTTGATGCGTTCGAGTAAGTGTTTTATAGCGTTTAAGAATCAAAGTTAGAAGTTAATATTTTCCTTTTTATTGCAATGGTGTTGTGAGAAAACACCATGTAGACTAAAAATACACGAACTTTGACCCACGAAATTCTAGTACTCATCGAAAAAGTGAGTTTAATAATCTATAGACAAAAGTTAGAATATTTTTAATATCAAAAATTAAAAAATTAAACTTTTGGTTTTAAAAATTTAGTTTATAAAGTTGAAAAAAAAAATAAAACTTTTGTGTTTTTAATTATCAAAATTTCAAATTTTTGACACGAATAAGAAATGGTAAAGAAGACAACCATAAATGTTTATGCTACTCTGACACATTAACTTTTTTCTTTTCATTGCAACAATGTTGTGAGGAAACTTCATGTTGACTAAAACCAATGAAAATTTGATTACTCAGTAAGAATCCCCAACCAGGGTACAATACGATATACATGGTCATCTCGATGAGCGTATGCAAGCTATGAATATAACACGAGAATAGAGCACATAGCTTAGCCCACACTTGGGCCTCGGATGCCAACTCGTGGTCTTAGTAGGAATAGTATCATCACACAATCCAATACATAAGTCGCCTATACGAGAAACAAGTCCCGGCCTAAACTTGTCTCATCGTCGACGAAAGGTACACTGGCTCACAATCCCGAGGAGCGCTCCGGTCGGCGATGTAATAAGCGTAAGCATGCACCGCGTGCTACTGCGAGACCATGGGGGTGCCGGGTCTAGAGGCAAGCCGCGCCCATGTCCGATCCACCACGCCTAACTAAATCTTTGGATCGGTGTCACCGACATAGGGGTGTGAGACACGGACACGTAAACTATGTCGGCTGAACCACCGCACTGGGGCCAAGGAACGGTCGTGGTAGGCTTACACCAGAAGCCGTCCTTGCCTTAACAGTGGCAAATAGGGGCTACGGCCGAACACGGCGAGGACGCGCCGATTGCCGGGACGAGGCAATGCCAAGTCATCATCCCGACGGTTGGGGCATTAACAAGCGCCACCTCACCCAAGATTGCGTGGCCTACCGCTTGGTTAGCTAATCCCTTACGGGTCCGGGGCGGAATGACTTGCTCGACGCCCCCGCCATGGATGCAAGGTTCTTTATGCATCAGCCGGATGATGCTATCTACCTACAATTCTAACTCCGCCCTAGCAAAGCAAACAAACAATTCCATAAAATCCAATACGTGCTCAATAAGAATACAACGAGCCTAGCATGATACTACGAAGCAAGGAGCAGATACGAGCATGCTAGAGAGGAAACGACCTAGCATGGATTAACATGAGAATTGAATCGAAAAATCATGCTAATCGGGAATTGATTAGAGAACCTAGCTACATATGTCAATACACACAAACAAGCAATCAATCGGCAATCACATATAATATCGCAGGTCCACACAACTCGGTGAAGAAATCCTTACCTTGGCGGGGACAATTGACACGAAATCCTAAGCGGCGAATGAACCCGAACTAGCTATCGAGAACCTATCAATCACAACAAAAATCACACAATAGGCCTAAATATAATAAAATAAACGAGGCTCGGCCGAGCAACTCACGAGGCGCGATTTAACGCACGAACGGGCCGATTGCACGAACAGGGCAAAGAACGGGTTGGCCGGGCGCGCTAGGGCGCAGGAGTGGGCGCGTGGCGCGCGTGGCGGGCGAGGCCGCTGGCGCGCGTCGTGGCGGCGCATGGGCGCGGACGCGCGGTGCGACGAACGGCACTGGCTGGGACGGCGTCGCGGCGTGACACGGAAGCGGGCGTAGGACGCCGCGCAGCGACGCGACGTGACACGGTCTCGGGCGATGCAAAGACGACTCGGCGAGCAGGGGGCTCTCGGCGACGCGGTGCGGCTGGGCTGGCTGGGCGAAGCCTGCGCGACGCGGCGCGGCGGCGAGCGAGGGCATGGAGAAGACGAGATCGATTCCGGCGATTGGAGAAGATTCGACGGTGATTTATTGATGGATGAACTCCCTACTCCACCGCACTAAAACCACCTAGCGTTTCACCTCGACACCACGGAAAATGGAAATCAAAAACAGGGAAAGAAATGGAGGAGAAGAAGAAGAAGAAGAAGAAGAAGAGGAGAAAAGGGAGGAGAACTCACCGGAGGATCGATCGGTCGAGGAGAGCGGCGTGAGTCGCTGGTCGGCGAGGGGAGGCCGGTCGGTGAGGAGAATCGCGAAGGAGAAGAAGAAAGGAAATGAGGGAGAAGGCTCGGGCGAGCTGCCTTTTAAACCAAAACAGGGGACAGACAAGCATACATAGAAGATGGCGCGTTTAAAAACACAAGAGCGCTCAATGGCTCGATTGGCGGCGATGCTTGCCTAGCTTGCTTCACGGTCCTGGTTCGATTCTTGCTCGACGCGTTATTTAATTCCTTATTTGTTTTTGCCTCAAATCAAGCCCAAAACCTTCCCAAAACTTCCCGAACACATTCAAATTAACTCAATATTTTTCCGACAATTAACAAACACATAATCCGCCCTCGCTTACCACCCAAAATTACCAAAATGCCCTGGGCCTCCCGGAAGACCGGGATGAAATTTCCGGCCGTTACAATACTCCCCCTTATAAGACTTTCGTCCTCGAAAGTCACTTAAGATTGAAACACTCGGGATAATGCAATCTCATCTCATCCTCCCGCTCCCAAGTGGCTTCCTCTCGAACTCGACTCCTCCACGAACCTTTACCAGTGGATTTCACGATTCTGCAGTTGTCTTTGTCTCAAAAGCAAGAATCCCCACTGGTTTCTCCTCGAAGCTCAAATCTTCATTCACCGCAGCGGCTCAAAGTCAACAATGTGCGACGGATCGCACGAATTGTCTCAACATCGAAACATGAAAACACCGTGGTGCCGCGACAATGACGGAGGCGGGGCTAACCGATAAGCAACCTTGCCGATCCTCTCGTAATCTCAACGGACCAACAAAGCGGGGACTCGGCTTTCCACGCTTGCCAAACCTCAAACACCTCGCATCGGTGCAACCTTTAGGGATACATGTTGACCAACCTCAAACTCCCAATCCCGACGCGAACATCGGCGTAACTCTTCTCATGCGCTCCGAAATTTTGTCAACATACTGAGCTCTAATCTTACGCGTGCGGCACCATTGGTCAAGCTGCAGCAACTCGGGACCCAAAACCTGCCTATCACCAACCTCTTCCCAGAACACAGGAGATCGGCAACGCTTACCATACAAAGCCTCGAATGGAGCCATCTGAATCGCCGACTGATAACTGTTGTTATTTGCAAACTCCATCAGATACAGGTACTGGTCCCACCTACTCGGGAAATCCAACACACAAGCCCTCGAATCACGGTCGACACAATCCTCACAGCACACCGTGATAACAAATGATCTCGCTCCAAAACAACGGCGCCCATCTGTTCCACGGTATAAGTGTCTCTACGGGAATGAAGTGTGCGCTCTTAGCCAATCGATCGACTAACACCCAAATCGAGAGAACTTCCTGAGTCCTCGGCAAACCGAAATAAAGTCCATGGAGATATCTTCCCATTTTCACCGAGGTACACTCGGGGCCGCAACAAATGGCCGGTCTGCACTGGTGCCTTCACTTGGCCGACAAGTGAGACATCGACTAACAAACACCGCAACATCTCTTTTCATACCCATCCACCGAATGCGCTTAAGATCCCGATACATCTTGGTACCTCCGGTGCCAAGCAAACAGAGAACTGTGGGCCTCTCGAGAGCAACTCGTTCGCAATCCCGCAACATCCGGAACACACAACCGGTCTGTGACGTCGCCCCACCGCTCGTGAATACACAAAGTCAAAATCTCCATCAAGCACTAACTCGTCACTCAATCTCTTACGTATGGGTCACTCGGTGACTATCAATAATCCATTGTCTAATCGATGGTCGAATCATCAACTCCGCTACTCTGGCGGCAAAGAACCTCACCCAAAGAACACTACAATCTCGGCCCGCTCGAACTCTCTCCGTAATCTGGTTTGGAACTCAACAACACCGCGGAGTGCGACGTCTTCCTACTCAGAGCATCGGTTACAACATTGGCTTTACCGGATGGTACAAACTCTCGCATGATCATAATCTTTCACCAACTCTAACCATCTCCTCTCGCCTCATATTCGGCTCCTTACGAGCAAGCAGATACTTGAGGCTCGGTGATCGGTAAACATCTCGAATCCGCTCACCATACAGTAATGCCCCAAATCTTGGTCACGAACACCACGCTGCTTTGCCATTTCCATATCATGAGTCGGATAGTTCTGCTCATATGGCTTCAGCTGACGGGAAGCATAAGCAATGACCTTCCCGTGGTGCATCAACGCACAACCCAACCCGAACTTGGAAGCATCATTGTAAACCACGAAACCACTCCCCTCTCTCGGATCGCCAACAAGTGATGGCTTTGAAGTCAAACTACGCTTGAGCCTGGCAAGGCTCTCATCACACTTACTGTCCCAAATAAACTCGACACCCTTCCTCGTCAGACGAGTGAGGGGCGAGGCTATGGCGGAAAAATCCTTAACAAACCGACGGCAGCAAACTGCCAAACCCAGAAAGAAACGGCTCCTACGAGCAGACAACCGAAGAACAGAGAGCTCCACTTACACTCACTGTCTTGCTCCACTAAAGCCAGAAGATCAAAATCTTACGGGGTAGCAACAGGGGTCCACCACGAACTGAACCTCCAAATACCAAAGGGCAACTCCCAACTTTCCTGGAAACAGAAAAACAACCAACAGGGCACGAACCATTCGCCCCACGAGCAACTGACTTCTAGCAATTCCCATCCACACCTTGGTCAACACCAAGCATCAACTTGTCACCACACCGGAACCAATCCGGACTCTACTCCAAACAATTATCAACTTGCTAGGCTACCAAGACTGCCAGCAATTCCCCCGAGGCTACGAACTACAAGGCTCCAGCTTGCCAACTGCAACTCCCTACTTGGCTTTGGTGAGCTCTAGAGAGGCTCTCCACAACCTAGGGTTCTCCGGCAACCCCGACACCCACCGCCAACTAACGGACTAATGACCAATTGCTGAACAACAACAACTCCTTTTTCCAAGCATCATAACCATCTTTGGCCAACTCCAACTCCTTGGGACCAAGAGGACCCAAACGCTACCGAATGTGTCATCCTCCTACTCGGACATCAACCACAACATAACTCCTACCCAAGGAAGGATCCGAACAACTCTCTCGACCATGACGATCAGCCAAGAAGATCCGCCAACCAAACTTAGGTCCATTTAACAATCTCACCTAAGCAACAACTCGCTACCACGAGCATGGTATCCTTACCACCTCACTAAGCCTTACAACATCCACTTGGAGTCCAACTTTTCCAAAAGCGAGCACACGGATCCCCAAAGCAAACCCTACATGGATCGACTCTCTCGCATCACGAACGAACCACACAAAACACACTTGTGTGCACAACTCCCAACCTTCATTTAGCGATCCAAGTCTAACAAATGCTTTTCCCAAAAGCCACACTAGCTCTGGCCAGAGATACAACCAGTCAACGGAACACCCAAAGTTCCATCTCCACACGATGCTCGAAGCTGTGGCAACCTTGCTCCACCAAAGCATAACCACGTCAAACCAAACTTACTTTATACCAAGCCTCTACCAAGGGTGCTTACCCATAAGGCATCCAACTCCTCTCACAAGGCATCTTACTTACCTCATAGACATCCAACTCATGGTCCCTCAACTGGACCCAACTTGCTTCTATGATGTTCAACTCTCCAGAGGTTTAGGCACTCTAAGGTAGTTGACCGCACTACCAACCACAAAGATCTCTTGGCCTTAACACTAGCGTGAGATGCACGCGCACTAACACTTACCAACCGCCAACCTGCTTGACTTACTCAACCTCTAGTAACACTGGGAAAAGGCTCGGCTCCTCTCGAACATCCTTCCGCTTGAGTCTTTCGATTACCACCGAACTAGCCCTTTTTGCACGACTCCACACAGTGCAACTACCATAAACGGATCCAAGGCTAAAGGAGTACGCTAAACTCCGAACGGCATAGAACCATCTGCTATGCCCATGCCAAACTCAAGCCTTAACCATATTTTGTGCCAAAGCGGCACACCAACCAATGCACCTCAAGTTCCACTACTACCAAATCCAAATCTTACTACCAACGGGGCCAACAAGGTCACAACCTCATGTGACACGAACTGCTGGCTCGGCATACAAGGGCTCAACTCCAACAACTATGCCTAAGGCATCTCATCAAGCTAATTGTTCACGGCCTACTCTTGCATCTCCACATGATGCTCAACAAACTCTGGCGGCTCTATCAACATGCAAAGAACTAGCCCTACTCTAGGGCTTACCAAAAAGAAGAGTGTTCAATTCTATCACACCACCGAGGAAACCACCAACGGATCCATCAGTAGGGGAACACTACTTGCTGCACCCTTAACTACAGTGGTTCCGCCATCTGGCAACAACAACCACACTTCACGAAACACAAAGATGCCTCATCAACCTCCTCGAAGGCTACCGACTTTGCAACCACACTGGGCAACCAAATAATCTAACAAGGCTCAAGATCAGCACTTGAGCTACCTGTGCTAGTCCACACGGGGACTGCTCCACCAACATCCACATCAAAGACAACCACGCTACCTTCTCTCTGGAGTGGCATTCCAAGGCAAAGCACCTCCACCCTCTCACTGGGGAAAACCATCAATTGGGCCACAGTTGGCCTATGGGAGTCCAATCTCTACCTCCCTCTCGAACGATGTCCCGGGGCATCCGAATCTACCCGGATACCACAACAAGCCACAACATACATCACACACACTGCGGGAAGTTGGCATGATGGTGCTATAAACCCAAACCAATAACGAGTCAGAACTGCTCGTCTCCGCTCCACAACACTACACAAGGCATACACTAGATGACAGTATTGTAAATTCTTAACCCTTTTTCTACAACAATAGTAAACTTAGGCGCACTGATGGTCGCTGAGTGCTAGTGATCATGGGAAAACGACCTACAACAAAAGGTCAAACTACTGAATTTATGACTCTAAGCTCGATACCAAGCTGTAAAGGCCCGACCGAATGGGGCACTAAATGGGCCCTTACCTAATGCATGCATTCAAAGTAAAGGACATTTAAGCAGACATGATTTGGATTCCAATTAAAACAAAACATTCAAAATAACCCCTTTAAAAACTAGACAATTTCCCAAACACGTCCCTGTTTCCAAGCACTGTTCCAAGATAAATACATTTCCAAAGTTTACTCGATCGAGAGATTTACTAAAAGCCATTCAAAACATGTCTAAATATAATAATCTTTGGAATCCACAACATATTGAGAGAAAACAACCTAGGGCTCGTGCCCGTACATGCATTCGGGGAAAATAAAACATAAAGAGTCATAACACAAAATCGAGTTTGATGATTGAGCCCCATGATCATAGCTCCTCCTTGACCATCCTGTCTCTCGCACTTGGTTACTGTGGAAAAACCACGATGGGGTGAGTAACGAATTACTCAAGAAGAATCCCCAACCGGGGTACAATACGATATACATGGTCATCTCGATGAGCGTATACAAGCTATGAATATAACACAGAATAGAGCACATAGCTTAGCCCACACTTGGGCCTCGGATGCCAACTCGGGGTCTTAGTCCGAATAGTATCATCACACAATCCAATACATAAGTCGCCTATACGAGAAACAAGTCCCGGCCTCGGCTTGTCTCATCGTCGACGAAAGGTACACCGGCTCACAATCCCGAGGAGCGCCTCCGGTCGCCAGTAATGAGCGTAAGCATGCACCGCGTGCTCTCTGCGCACCATGGAAGTGCCGGGTCTAGAGGCAAGCCGCCCATGTCCATCCACCACGCCTAACTAAATCTTTGGATCGGTGTCACCGACATAGGGGTGTGAGACACGGACACGTAAACTATGTCGGCTGAACCACCGCACAGGGCCAAAGGCGGTCGTGGTAGGCTTACACCGAAGCCGTCCTTGCCTTAACAGTGGCAATCGGGGGCTACGGACGAACACGCCGAGGACGTGCGCCGATCGCCGGGACGAGGCAATGCCAAGTCATCATCCCGACGGTTGGGGCATTAACAATCGCCACCCTCACCCAAGATTGCGGGGCCTACCGCTTGGGTTAGCTAATCCCTCACGGGGTCTAGGGACGGAATGACTTGCTCGACGTCCCTGCCATGGATGCAAGGTTCTTTATGCATAAGGCCCGGATGATGCTATCTACCTGCAATTCTAACCTGCCCTAGCAAACAGCAAACAATTCCATAAAATCCAATACGTGCTCAATAAGAATACAACGAGCCTAGCATGATACTACGAAGCAAGGAGGCAGATCACGAGCATGCTAGAGAGGAACAACCTAGCATGGATTAACATGAGAATTGAATCGGAAAAATCATGCTAATCGGGAATTCAGATTAGAGAACCTAGCTACATATGTCAATACACACAAACAAGCAATCAATCAGCAATCACATATAATATCGCAGGGTCACACAACTCCGGTGAAGAAATCCTTACCTTGGCGGGGACAATTGACACGAAATCCTAAGCGCGAACGAACCCGAACTAGCTATCGAGAACCTATCAATCACAACAAAAATCACACAATAGGCCTAAATATAATAAAATAAACGAGGCTCGGCTCAGGGAGCAACTCACGAGGCGCGACGAACGCACGCAAACGGGCCGATTACACGAAGGCGGCAAAGAACGGGTTGGCTGGCGCGCACTGGGCGCAGGAGTGGCGCGTGGCGGCGCCAAGGCGAGCGATGTGTGTGGGCGCAGACGCTGCGGACGAACGCACGGCACGGGCTGGGGGCGGCGCGCGACACGTGAGGCGGGCGAGGACGCGCTGTGACGCTGCGGACGTGACGGCGTGACGGTCTAGGCGATGCTGGCACGACTCGGCGAGCAGGGGGCTAAGGCGACGCGGGCGGCCGGGTGGCGGGCGAAGCTTCTGCGCAGGCGCGCGCGCGCAACGACAGGCAAGCAGGCATGGATAAGACGAGCTCGATTCCGCGATTGGAGAAGATTCGACGGCTGATTTATTGATGGATGAACTCCCCTACTCCAGCTGCACTAAAACCACCCAGCGTTTCACCTCGACACGGCCGGAAAATGGAAATCAAAAACAGGGGAAAGAAATGGAGGAGAAGAAGAAGAAGAAGAAGAAGAGAGGAGAAAGGGAGGGAGAACTCACCGGAGGGGATCGATCGGTCGAGGGAGAGCCGGCAGTGAGTCTGGTCGGCGAGGGGAGGCCGGTCGGTGAGGAGAATCGCGAAGGAGAAGAAGAAAGGAAATGAGGGAGAAGGCTCGGGCGAGCTGCCTTTTAAACCAAAACAGGGGACAGACAAGCATACATAGAAGATGGCGCGTTTAAAAACACAAGAGCGCTCAATGGCTCGATTGGCGGCGATGCTTGCCTAGCTTGCTTCACGGTCCTGGTTCGATTCTTGCTCGACGCGTTATTTAATGCCTTATTTGTTTTTGCCTCAAATCAAGCCCAAAACCTTCCCAAAACTTCCCGAACACATTCAAATTAACTCAATATTTTTCCGACAATTAACAAACACATAACCGGCCCTGTCGGCCCGACCCAAAATTACCAAAATGCCCCTGGGCCTCCCGGGAAGACCGGGATGAAATTTCCGGGCCGTTACAGGTGTTGTGAGAAATAACAAGGCCAAATCAAAGTTAGAAGTTAATATTTTCCTTTTTATTGCAATGCGTTCGAGTAAGTGTTTTTATGTTTTCCCACTTTCTGTACATCCACTTTAATTTTGTTCATGTAAAAATTTATGTTTTTGTACATATCTGTAAATAAAAGAGAAAAAAGCCATTCAAGACGGAGACAAAAATTTGCAGAGTTCAGCACACCCAGAGCCTACTTCTGGCTTGGAAAATACTTGTATTTTCAACACCCGAGGATTAGATTTCCAAACAACAGAGGCTTAAGACTACAGAGTCCGGTGCGAAGTACCAAGGGTAGTAAGGCGTGTCAATGCGAGGAAGCAATAGCGCGGTAAATCCAGTGGTCGCCGGCGTAGGATACAGCTGAAGTTTAGAAGAAATCTTGAATCCGTTCGAAGTCTACTTCAGATGTGCATCCGAAGTGGAAGGGGGTATGCTCAATAATACAACTTGGAAGATTCGACCTGTCGGCTGGTCATCTCAACTATTTACAGTTTGTCGTGTTGTAATAATTTAGATTCCTTCACTGTTTGCTTTTTGTCTTTTTACTGTTTGTCCGTTTGTAATAATGTAGTTACTATTTTACTGTAGCCTTTTACTATTTGCTTTTTAAAAGTTTTGTCAGTTTGTAATTATTTGTTTACTTTGTCAAAAGTGGTTGGGTGCGAGGGTCCGGTCTTGCCTCCCACTTCTTATCTTTTAATTTTCCGCATTTAATTTCTGATTCATGTCCGCAGCCTATATAAGGACTTCCAGTTTGTAATTTCAAGGCATTCGAAGTCTTTCACTCTCTACTTCACTCTGAAGAAAGAAAGATTTCAAGAAAGATTTCTGCTTTGAATCAACATTGTCCCCAAAAGTTGTAAGGTTGTAAAGATCCTCCCCCTTATTGGTATCAGAGCCTTTACACCGGGTACACCCTTATCAAAGTTTCTCATTATCCTTGTAATCTTTTATTCTTGAATAAAAGTTTGGGAAGATTGTTATCTTTCTTCATTCTCTACTTTGCAATTCTTCTCTTCTCATTTACCGTTCCACTATTCGTGAAACCCTTTGTGTGCCAGCCTAGTGTCTCCTTAGGTTGTAAGTCGCAACGGAGCGCAGTAAAGCCGTGCCGAAGCAACTAGAGTAGGATAGCGAATTTTCTATTCGGTAATTGAAGATTTTTATTCTGAAGCTGAGAATCCTGAAGGACTACAGTCATGTCCAAATTCTTTTCCAAGTTTAAAGGACTCAAAGGGAAAGAGAAATCTTCAAATGAAGGGGACTCCCAATCCTCATCTTCCTCTTTCAAAGAAGGTGATGACTTTCACTCATCAAATTTGAGTCAAAATGAACTTCAAATTGCCAAGGTTGAAGAAGCTCTTCAAAATTGGTCGATTCCAAAGATTGATTCAAAGATGGTTTACAAAAACCCCAATTCGCTGTTCTTTCAGAAGAACTGCATCAAATTGTCTGAGCACGTCGTACCTATCGATCAAGATAGTACAACGCTCAACCTCTTTTCAAAGAACATGATTCTTCGACATTGCTAAGAATTCAAGTTCATTCATATTGGTATGGTCCAAGTGGCCATTAAACCATTGTTTAGACTCAGTCTAGACATCCCAGTCCTTGTCTCCCTTCGGGACAAGAGACATAATACCTATACCAATTCCCTTCTTGGGATGGTTGAATCCAATCTTGAAAACGGTCCGATCTTCTTCAACTGTTTTCCAAATATGAGTCTCTCATTACCAGACCCAAATATCTTGTCTGCTCTAATGTTAGACGTCAATACAAAGAACCTGAATATTCAATCTGAAACTCACTCAGCTGTGGTGATTTTCCGCACTGCTACAAGCTGATGCATACAAACGTTGCTCCTGGAGCCCTCCAAAAATCGGTAAGCGGATCCACCATGCTCATCGAAGCCAATATGGGCCGAGCAACCATCAATGTCCCCAAGACTCTTACTTGGGATCAAATCACTAGGAATTCCTCCTGGGATTTGAAGCAAGTCTGCCCTCCTGTCATCAGAGAGCCGACTCCAACTCAAATAATTGAACACGACGACGGAAGAGTCGAAGTGAAATTCGAGGATGCTCAACAAGCCTTCCCAAGGACAAAAGAGTTCTTGAGATCCAGGCCCAGCACCTCCGAAGTCCATAGGCCCCCTACATCAATCGCGAGATCTGAATCCCTCAGAGTCCAGTCGGTTGACTACGACCGTGCCTATGCCACGATTCATTATGCTGGTCAGGCAACCTCTCCAACCCATTCGGAAATGGAGAATCAGTCTGTGGCAGACAGCCAAATCAACGTTATCCTCTCATTCTCTATCAACAAAGAACTTCTGAAGAAAGACTTCCTTTCTAGGGAAAACAAAGAGAAGAGAGAAAAATTCTTCAGGGAGTATTCTGAAGAAGAAAGGGGTAACCTTCGCTCTCAATGGTATTCATATATGGAGAACGCCCAACAAGACATCCCATTCTTTATTTGGATGGAGCTTGGAGTAAACGTTCTCTCAGGATCTGATTGGAAGACCACTAGACGTGGCATCATCCACGGTATTCATCCCCCACTTGAAGAAGTGGAGATCGAAACAACTTATGGAGACAAGATTATAGCCTCTCCTTTTAAGTCAGTAACAAGGGACGAGAAGGAGTCACCTTCTCTAAAGGATATAAAAAATATCCAGCACCAAAATAACTTCTCTAACAAAATTCTGTCAACAATTGCTAAGCAAGTCGACAAAATAGAAGAGAAGATGCAAAAAGAATCAAAAGGTTATTCCAAACCAATCAAAGGCAATTCCTCATTTGGAACAATACCATCAGCAGGGACAAAACCTTTGTTTCAGCCACCAATTCTAAGTCCGGAGATCACTCTTGACGATAACACGGACACTCTCAATGATATCCAAAAAAATGCTAAAGAAGCTGACCCATGGAGCTGCTTCTCCTTCAACAAGTCAAGGGATCAATGTAATCTTTGAACCCTCCGACTATGAAATCAAAGAATTCAGAAGGCAATATCTGAATAAAGGGATTCCGTCGGAATCCAGCCCTTCAAAAATCATGACTACCGTTGAAAAGGATCCTCGTCTGTTCTACATCAGACCGTCCTTTCTAGACCTGGCCTTTGAGGAAAGAGGCATGATGACCTCCTCGGCATTCAGCGGTACTGAGATTCATGAGTGGAACTTGGATGGCCTATCTGACCATCTGATTCTTAACATGGCCAACACAATGCTGATGGCTGCAAACGCCTACAAAACCAAAGGCAAAACCGATGAATACATCGCTCAATTGCTGGCCTCTGGTTTTACAGGAACACTCAAAGATTGGTGGGACAAATACATGACTGCGGTAAAAAGATATGAGATCCTCAATCATGTCACCAGGACTACCGTACCTATCCCAAGTGAGGTAGCAGGTAAGGAACCCACTACAGAAACTATAGAATCAAAGGATGCTGTATGCACCCTAGTGTATACCATAACAAAGTTTTTTATTGGCGAACCCACACTCTATGAAGACAGGGCCGCCACCATTTTGCTCAAAATGAAGTGCAAAACTCTCGGTGAGTTTCGTTGGTACAAAGACATGTTTCTCACCAAAGTTATGAGTAGATCAGATTGCAATTCAAACATTTGGAAACAAAAGTTTGTTGAAGGCCTACCAAACCACTTCGCTCAACGAGTAGAGAGGGCCTTGGCTGATCTATGGGATGGACATAATGTTGAGTGGGAAAACTTGACATATGGCGACATCAGTGCCATTATCATTAAGGAAGGACTCAAGCTTTGCGATGAACAAAAGCTTCGTCGTAAACTTGATAACCCCAAAGTTGGAAAGGCAGTTCTAGGCGAGTTCTGCTATCAATATGGCGTTCAAAACGAACTCCCATCGACAACGGCAAGAAGGAAAGGTCGGAATCAACCCTTCCAATACGCCAAATATCAAGGGAAGAGAATCTTCAACGACAATCGTCGTAAAGATTCCCATCAAAAACCCCGTTATCAAAATCGATATCAGGGTACGAATCGCCATCAGGGTACAAGAAAGTATACTCCCAGAAGAGGGAAGAAGGTATGCTACAAATGCAAGCGACCTGGACACTATGCAAATCGGTGCCCCGTTCGTATCAAGATCAATGAGCTTGACATAAATGAAGAGCTCAAAAATCAGATTCTACAAATGGTCCTTTCTGACTCTGAATCAGAAAGTACAGAGGCTTCAGACCAGGAGATTGGCCAGATCCTCGAAGATCACGAGGATACAGACAGCTCCTCCTCCTCAAGCGCACACGACTCAATCAACCACGTTGGCATGCGTGCATGTGGTGGTTGCATCAATGTGTTAACAATGGATCAACGAGCTCTATTCGACATAGCTGAAAGAGTTAACGATCCAGAATTACAAAAGAAGATCATCACTGATCTCAAGGCATCTCTTGATTCAACCTCAGCACCTAAACAAGAGAAACCAAAAAAGGTCGATGAGTTCGAGCCATATACGTTAACAGAGGTAATGAAAAGATTCCCTGTTACACCCAAAGCAATCTCGACTAAGGAACTTCAAGCCGAGATCAAGAACCTTAAGAAGGAGGTTCAACAACTCAAGCTCAACATGGTTCATCATGTGTCAAAACTCTGGGTCGAAGTTGCAACCCTAAAAAGTGCTCCTCTCATAAACGCTGATCAAGAAGACGACATTCCTAATGAGCAGCAATCATTCATTGGCGAAATCACCAAAGTTCCTTACCAAAAATGGTATACAATGATTACTATTAAAGTAGGTGATTTTACATCAGAATTGGTCGCCCTGCTTGACTCAGGTGCCGATCAAAATTGCATACGCGAAGGAAGAATACCTTCGATGTATTTCGAAAAGACCTTAGTTAAGCTCCACGGCGCTAACACAAAGGCCCTTGATATCGAACATAAATTATCAAATGTTCATATCTGCAAAGACGGTATTTGCTTCGTAAATACCTTCATACTTGTTAAAGAACTTAATATGGAAATCATATTAGGAACCCCATTGTTGACACAATTATACCCATTTCAAATAACTGAAAAGGGCTTAGAATCAACAATCCTTGATTCTAAAATTATTTTTGAATTTACTCAACCTGTGAGAACTCACGTCGTTGATATGATTCAAACAAAAGAAAACCAAATCGACTTTCTCAAGGATGAAATATCCTATAAGAAAATTGACGAGCAATTATTTAATCCAAGAATAACTCTCCGGATTAACCAATTCCAAAAGAAGCTTGAACAGGATCTCTGTTCTGACTTCCCCAATGCATTTTGGGAAAGAAAACGACATGTCGTTTCCCTTCCCTATATAAAGGACTTTTCGGAAGAAACTATTCCGACTAAGTCACGACCCATTCAAATGAATGCTAACCTTCTTGCGATATGCAAGAAAGAAATTGATTCCTTGTTACAGAAAAAGCTTATCAGGCCATCAAAGAGCCCCTGGTCATGTGCAGCTTTTTACGTCAACAACCAGGGCGAGAAGGAACGAGGTGTCCCCAGGCTGGTAATAAACTACAAACCCTTAAACAAGGTTTTGGAATGGATAAGATATCCAATTCCCAACAAAAATGATTTAATAAAGCGCATTTCGAGCGCAAAAAAATAAAACTTTTGTGTTTTTAAATTATCAAAATTTCAAATTTTAGACACAAATAGGAAATGGTAAAGAAGACAACCATAAATGTTTATGCTACTCGCACACATTAACTTTTTTCTTTATTGCAACAGTGTTGTGAGGAAACTTCATGTTGACTAAAACCAATGAAAATTTGACCCAAAATATTCAAATACTCAATGAAAAAAAGTGAGTTTAATAGTCTAAAAACAAAAACAAAGTTACGATTTTTTGTATATCAAAAGTTCAAAAATTAAAACCTTTGGGTTTACAAAAATTGGTTTTAAATGATAAAAATGAAAGCTTTATGTTTTAAAATTATTAAAATTTCAAATTTTTTATATGGATAACAAATCTTGTAGAAAACTTTTGTGTTTTTTCGCACCAATGTTTAATGTAAACTATTCCATTGTCGCATCACCGTGTTTCGGGAGGTAAAACATAAGAAATCTGAAGGATTTATGCGTTGAAAACCTAAAGTTCGTCCTTAGACTGTTTGTTTGAAAGATTTGGCATAAACGTTTAATGTAATCTATTCCAATGCTCCATCACAATGTTTCGGGAGGGGAAATAAAAAAACTTTGATAGATTTATGCGTTGAAAACCTAAAGTTCGTCTCTAGAGTGTTTGTTTCGATTCTTTGGCGCAAACGTTTCATGCAAAATATTCCAATGTTGCATTACGATGTTTCGGGAGCTAAAACGAAAAACTATGATAGATTTCATCGTTTAAAACCTAAAGTTCGCCCCAAGAGTGTTTGTTTCAATTTTTTGGCACCAACGTTTCACGTAAACAATTCCAATGTCACATCACCATGTTTCAGGAGGTAAAACAAAAACAATCAGAAGGATTTATGCGTTGAAAACCTAAAGTTCGTCCTTAGGCGGTTTGTTTCAAAGATTAGGTATAAACGTTTAATGTAAACTATTCCAAAGCTTCATCACAATGTTTCGGGAAGGAAATCCAAAAAAGTCGAATAGATTTATGCGTTGAAATCCTAAAGTTTTTTCTGAGATTGTTTGTTTCGATTATGTGGCGCAAACGTTTCATGCAAAATATTCCAATGTTGCATTACGATGTTTCGGAAGGTAAAACGAAAACTCGAATAGATTTCAGCATTTAAAATCTAAAGTTTGTCCCCAACGTTTAACGTAAACTATTCTATTGTCGCATCACCGTGTTTCGCGAAGTAAAACCAAAAAAATCGGAAGGATTTATGAATTGAAAACCTAAAGTTCGTCCTTAGACGGTTTGTTTCAAAGATTGGGCATAAACGTTTAATGTAAACTATTCCAATGCTCCATCACAATGTTTCGGGAGAGAAAAGCAAAAAACTCGGATAGCTTTATGTGTTGAAAACCACAAGATCGTCTCGAGAGTGTTTGTTTCGATTCTTTTGCGCGAACGTTTCATGCAAAATATTCCAATATTGCATTACGATGTTTCAGGAGCTAAAACAAAAAACTATGATAGATTTCATCGTTTAAAACCTAAAGTTCACCCCAAGAGTGTTTGTTTCGATTTTTTGGCACCGATGTTTTACGTAAACAATTCCAATATCACATCACCATGTTTCGGGAGGTAAAACCCAAAACATCGGAAGGATTTATGCGTTGAAAACCTAACGTTCGTCCTTAGGCAGTTTGTTTCAAAGATTTGGCATAAACATTTAGTGTAAGCTATTCCAAAGCTTCATCACAATGTTTTAGGAAGGAAAACCAAAAAACTCGAATAGATTTATGCGTTGAAAACCTAATGTTTGTCCTGAGAGTGTTTGCTTCGATTCTTTGACACAAACGTTTCATGCAAAATATTTCAATGTTGCATTACGATATTTCGGGAGCTAAAATGAACAAATATGATAGATTTCATCGTTTAAAACCTAAAATTCGTCCCAAGAGTGTTTGTTTCGATTTTTTGGCACCAACGTTTTATGTAAACCATTCCAATGTCACATCACCATGTTTCGGGAGGTAAACCAAAAAAATCGGAAGGATTTATGCGTTGAAAACCTAAAGTTCGTCCTTAGGCGGTTTGTTTCAATAATTTGGCATAAACGTTTAATGTAAACTATTCCAAAGCTTCATCGCAATGTTTCGGGAAGGAAATCAAAAAAACTTCGATAGATTTATGCGTTGAAAACCTTGTTCGTCCCGAGAGTGTTTGTTTCGATTCTTTGGCGCAAATGTTTCATGCAAAATATTCCAATGTTGAATTACGATGTTTCAGAAGGTAAAACGAAAAAATCGAATAGATTTCAGCGTTTAAAATCTAAAGTTCTTCCCCAACGTTTAACTTAAACTATTCCATTGTCGCATCACCTTGTTTCGGGAGGTAAAACTAAAAAAATCGAAAGGATTTATGCGTTGAAAACCTAAAGTTCGTCTTTAATGGTTTGTTTCAAAGATTTGGCATAACTGTTATGCAAACTATTCCAATGCTCCATCACAATGTTTCGAGAGTGTAAAACAAAAAATTCGGATAGATTTATATGTTGAAAACCACAAATCGTCTCGAGAGTGTTTGTTTTGATTCTTTGGCACAAACGTTTCATGCAAAATATTCCAATGTTGCATTACAATGTTTCAAGAGCTAAAACGAAAAACTCAGATTGATTTTAGCGTTTAAAACCTAAAGTTCGTCCCAAGAGTGTTTATTTCAATTTTTTTGCACCAATGTTTAACGTAAACTATTCCATTATCGCGTCACCGTGTTTCGGGAGGTAAAACATAAATTAATCGGAAGGATTTATGCGTTGAAAACCTAAAGTTCGTCCTTAGACGGTTTGTTTCAAAGATTTGGCATAAACGTTTAATGTAATCTATTTCAATGCTCCATCACAATGTTTCGAGTGGCGAAACCAAAAAATTGTGATAGATTTATGCGTTGAAAACCTAACAGGTCACAAGTTCTGTAACGGCCCGGAAATTTCATCCCGGTCTTCCCGGGAGGCCCAGGGGCATTTTGGTAATTTTGGGTCGGTAAGAGGGGCGGTTATGAAATTGTTAATTGCCGGAAAAATTATGAGTCGATTTGAATAGAATCGGGAATTTTGGTGAAGACATTTGGGCTTGGGAAAAGTAAAAATAAATAGGGAATTAAATAGCGCGCCGAGTGAGATTCGAGCAGGACGGCCTTGGCGCAAGTTAGGCAAGGCGCGCGTCACGAGCCATCATGCGTGTTTGTTATCTTAAACGCGCGATCTTCTATATGAGCCTGTTCGACGCGAGTTTTGGTTTAAAGGCCGAGCTTCTCCTTCTTCTTCCCCATTTCTTCTTCTTCCTTCGCGAAATTCTCCTCCGACCGACTCACTTTTCCTTCGCGATTTCTTCTTTCTCCAGCTCCAATTCGATCGAGTTCCTCTCCCAAATCCGAAGCAAAATCGTGAGCAGCTGGTAAGTTTCTCCTTCTCTTCTTCTCCTTCGCGTTTCCGTCTCCCCTATTCCGATTTCGAGTTTTCCGGCCGAGTCGAAGTGATTGGTGTGTGTGTGATGTTGGTCTGGCTAGCCAAGGTGATTCGCCCAACCAATTCGCCCCAATTCGCCAATTCGTTCGCCAAATTAAGCGCTTGCCTGTTTCGCGCGCGTGGCACGCCGAGCTCGCCAGCCCTTCGCGCGGAAGCCAGCTCGTTGTCGCAGCCCAGTCGCCGTGTCACGCCGCGCATCTTCGCCCAGATCCGCGTCTGCGCCCGTGCGCGCCCAGCCGAGCCGCATCGCCAACGCCCTATTCGTAAACGCGCAACTCGCGCCCCAGCGCCCGTCCGCGCGCAGCCATCGCCCATTCCTGCGCCCCAGCGCGCCCAGCTAGCCCTATTGCTGCCCAGTTCGTGCAATCGGCTCGTTCGTTCGTTCGTCGCGCCTCGTGAGTTGCTCCCGAGCTGAGCCTTGTTTATTTTATTATATTTAGGCCTATTGTGTGATTTTTGTTGTGATTGATAGGTTCTCGGTAGCTAGTTCGCGTTCTTTCGCAATTTAGGTTTTCGTGTCAAATCGTCCCCAGACCAAGGTAAGGATTTCATCACGGAGTTGTGTGGACCTGCGATATTATATGTGATTCTTTGATTGATTGCTTGTTTGTGTTTATTGACATATTTAGTAATAGGTGCTCGTTTCGAATTTCGGTTAGCATGATCTTCCGATTTATTCTCATGTTAATCCATGCTAGATTTTTCCTTTTCTCGCATGCTCGTATCTCATTCCTTGCTTCGTAGTATCATGCTAGGCTCGTTGTATTCTTATTGAGCACGTATTGGATTTTATGGAATTGTTTGTTGATTGCTAAGGCGCGGGTTAGAGTGGCGGTAGATAGCATCATCGGGTAGGGTGCATAAAGTACCTTGCATCCACGACGCGAGGACGTATGAGATGGAGCTCGCTTCACGATCCCGTTAGGGGAATAGCTAACCCTAACTACTGGCCCTGCAATCTTGGGTGAGGGTGGCGGATCGTTAAATGCCCCAAACCGTCGGGATGATGACTTGGCATTGCCTCGCCCCCGGCGATCGGCACGTCCTCGGCGTGTTTGGCCGTAGCCCCGATTGCCACCTGTTAAGGTAAGGGCGGCTTCCTGGTGTAAGCCTACCACAACCCGTGTAAGGGACCGACCCGAATGGGGCACTAAATGGGCCCTTACCCCAATGCATGCATTCAAAGTAAAGGACATTTAAGCAGACATGATTTGGATTCCAATTAAAACAAAACATTCAAAATAACCCCTTTAAAAACTAAACAATTTCCTGGAACTCGTCCTGTTTCCAAGCACTGTTCCAAGATAAATACATTTCCAAAGTATACTCCGATCGAGATTTCTTAAAATCATTCAAAACATGTCTAGATACAATAATGTTGGAATCCACAAAACATTTACAAAACATCCTAGGGCTCCGTGCCTGCTACATGCATTTAGGGGAAAATAAAACACAAAGAGTCATAACACAAAATCGAGTTTGATGACTGAGCCTCATGATCACGGCTCCTCCTTCACCATCTGTCTACTTAACTTGGTTACCTGTGGAAAAACCACAATAAGGGTGAGTAACGAATTACTCAGTAAGAATCCCCAACCGGGGGTACAATACGATATACATGGTCATCTCGATGAATGTATGCAAGCTATGAGTATAAACACACAGAATAGAGCACATAGCTTAGCCCACACTTGGGCCTCGGATGCCAATTTAAGGTCTTAGTCAGGAATAATATCACCACACGGTCCAATACATAAGTCGCCCTATACGAGAAACAAGTCCGGCCTCGGCTTCATCTCTCATCATTGAAAGGTACACGGCTCAAGATCCCGAGGAGCTCTCCGGTCGTATTGTAATGAGCGTAAACATGCACCGCATGCTCACTGCGAACCATGGGGGGTGCCGGGTCTAGAGGCAAGTTGCCCATGTCCGATCCACCACGCCTAACTAATTCTTTGGATCGGTGTCAGCGACATAGGGGTGTGAGACACGGACACGTAAACTATGTCGGCTGAACCACCGCACCGAGGCTAAGGAAGCGGGTCGTGGTAGGCTTACGAGAAGCCGCCCTTACCTTATGATTGGAAATCGGGAGCTACGGCCGAACACGGCGAGGACGTGCCGATCGTCGGGGGCGAGGCAATGCCAAGTCATCATCCAACGGTTGGGGCATTTAACGACCGCCACCCTCACCCAAGATTGCGGGGCCTACCGCAGGTTAGCTAATCCCCTCACGGGGTCCAGGGGCGGAATGACTTGCTCGCGACGTCACGCCATGGATGCAAGGTACTTTATGCATCAGCCGGATGATGCTATCTACCGCAACTCTAACCCGCCCTAGCAATCAAAGCAAACAAATCCATAAAATCCAATACGTGCTCAATAAGAATACAACGAGCCTAGCATACTACGAAGCAAGGAAAGATCTGAGCATGCTAAAAGGAACAACCTAGCATGGATTAACATTAGAATTAGTCAGGAAAAACATGCTAATCGGGAATTCAGAATTGAGTACCTAGCTATACATGTCAATAAACACAAACAAGCAATCAATCAGCAATCGCATAATATATCGCAGGGTCCACACAACTCCGGTAAGAAATCCTTACCTTGGTCGGGGACGATTTGACACGAAATCCTAAGTGGCGAACGAAACCGAACTAGCTATCGCGAACCTATCAATCACAACAAAAATCACACAATAGGCCTAAATATAATAAAATAAACGAGGCTCAGCTCGGGAGCAACTCAAGAGGCGCGACGACGAACGAACGAGCCGATTGCACGAACGGGGCAGCAATAGGGCTAGCTGGGGGCGCTAGGGCGCAGGGGCACGAGCTGCGCGACGCAAACAGGCGTTAGCGCGGCGGCTCTCATTGGCGCGCCGGGCGCACGGGCGCAGACGCGGATCTGGGCGAGGATGTGCGGCGTGACACGGCGACTGGGCTGCAATAATGAGCCGCTTCGCGCGAAAAGGTTGGCGAGCTCTCGGCGTGCGAGCGAAGCAGGCGAGCAGGGCAAGCGCGGTCGGCGAACGAATTGGCGAATTGGGGCGGTGGTTGGACGAATCACCTTTGCTAGCTGCACTGAACATCACACACACATCAATCACTTCGACTCATCCGGAAAACTCGAAATCGGAACAGGGGAGACGGAAACGCGAAGGAGAAGAAGAGAAGGAAAAACTTACCAGCTGCTCACGATTTTGCTTCGGATTTGGGAGAGGAACTCGGTGGAATTGGAGCTGGAGAAAGAAGAAATCGCGAAGGAAAAGTGAGTCGGTCGGAGGAGAATTTCGCGAAGGAAGAAGAAGAAATGGGGAAGAAGAAGGAGAAGCTCGGCCTTTAAACCAAAACTCGCGTCGAACAGGCTCATATAGAAGATCGCGCGTTTAAGATAATAAACACGCCTTGATGGCTCTTGCCGCTCCTCCTTGCCTAGCTTGCAGCCAAGTCCCTTGGCTCGAATCTCACTCGACGCGCTATTTAATTCCCTATTTATTTTTACTTTTTCCCAAGCCCAAATGTCTTCACCAAAATTCCCGATCCTATTCAAATCGACTCATAATTTTTCCGGCAATTAACAATTTCATAACCGGCCCTGTCGGCCCGACCCAAAATTACCAAAATGCCCCTGGGCCTCCCGGGAAGACCAGGATGAAATTTCCGGGCCGTTACAATATTCCCCCCTTATAAGACTTTCGTCCTCGAAAGTCACTTAAGATTGGAGCAGCTTGGGGTACTGCAATTTCATCTCCTCCTCCCGCTCCCAAGTGGCTTCCTCTGAACTCGACTCCTCCATCGAACCTTTACCAACCGGATTTCACGACACGCAGTTGTCTTTGTCTCAAAAGCAAGAATCCCCACGGCTTCTCCTCGAAGCTCAAATCCTCATTCGGTGCAAAGGCTCAAAATCAACAATGTGCGGCGGATCCGCAGCGCATCGTCTCAACATCGAAACATGAAAAACACGCGTGCCGCGCGCGACAATGACGGAGGCAAGGCTAATCGTTAAGCAACCTTGTCGATCCTCTCCGAATCACAACGGACCAACAAAGCGGGGACTCGGCTTTCCACGCTTGCCAAACCTCAAAACACCTCGCATCGGTGCGACCTTTAGGAATACATGTCGACCAACCTCAAACTCCAAATCGACGCGCGAACATAGGCATAACTCTTACATGCGCTCTCGATTTTGTCTACATACGAGCTCTAATCTTCTCGTGACGGCACCATTGGTCAAGCAGAGCAACTCGGGACCCAAAACTCGCTGTCACCAACCTCTTCCCGAACACGGGAGATCGGCAACGCTTACCATACAAAGCTTCGAATGGAGCCATCGAATCGTCGATCGATAATCGTTGTTATATGCAAACTCCATCAGATACAGGTACTGGTCCCAACTGCCCGAGAAGTCCAACACACAAGCCCTCGAATCACGGTCAGACACAATCCTCACAGGCACACCGTGATAACAAATGATCTACTCCAAAAACAACTGCGCCCACTGTTCCACGGTATAAGTGTCTCTACTGGGAATGAAGTGTGTGCTCTTAGCCAATCGGTCGACTATCACCCAAATCTGAGAGAACTTCCTCGGAGTCCTCGGCAAACCAGAAATAAAGTCCATGGAGATCTCTTCCCATTTCCACTGAGGTACACTCGTGGGCCGCAATAAACCGGTGGTGTTCTGCACGGGTGCCTTCACTTGCGACAAGTGAGACATCGACCGACAAACTCCGCAACATCTCTTTTCATACCCGTCCACGTAATGTGCGCTTAAGATCACGATACATCTTGGTACCCCCGGGGTGCCAATCAAACGAAGAACTGTGGGCCTCTGAAAGCAACTCGCTCGCAATCTCTGCAACATCCGGAACACACAACGGCCTCGTCAAGTCATCACCACTGTCTCGTGAATATACGAAATCAAAATCTCCATCAGCACTAACTCTGTCAAACAATCTCTTAAGTGCGGGGTCACTCGGTGACTATCAATAATCCATTGTCTAATCGATGGTTGGATCATCCAATCGAGCCACTCTGGCAAAGAACCCCACCCAACAACATCGCAATCTCGGCCCGCTCGAACTCTCTCGTGTCTGGCTGGGAACTCAACAACACCGTGGAGTGCGACGTCTTCCTACTCAAAGCATCGGCTATAACATTTGCTTTCCCGGATGGTACAGAATCTCGCGATCATAATCTTTCACCAACTCTAACCATCCGCTTCGCCTCATATTCGGCTCCTTACGAGCAAAGCAGATACTTGAGGCTCGTGATCGGTAAACATCTGAATCCGCTCACCATACAGTAATGCCTCCAAATCTTGATTGCAAACACCACTCACGCTAACTCCATATCATGAGTCGGATAGTTACTCGCTCATATGGCTTCACTAACGGGAAGCATAAGCAATGACCTTCCCGTGGCCGCATCAACACACAACCCAACCCGAACTTGGAAGCATCATTTGTAAATCACGAAACCACTGTCCCCTCCGGATCGCCAACATCTTGTCTTTGAAGTCAAAGCCGCGCTTGAGCTCGGCAAAGCTCTCATCACACTTATCATTTCCAAATAAACTCGACACCCTTCCTCGTCGAGGAGTGAGGGGCGAGGCTATGGAGGAAAAATCCTTAACAAACCGGCGGTAGCAAACTGCCAAACACAGAAAGAAACGGCTCCTATGAGCAGACAACCGAAGGACAGAGAGCTCTACCTACACTCACTGTCTAGCTCCACTAAAGCCAGAAGATCTAAATCTCACGGGGTAACAATAGGGGTCCACCACGAACTGGACCTCCAAATACCAACAGGGCAACTCTCAACTTTCACGGAAGGCGGAAGACAACCAACGTGGCACGAACCATTCGCCCCACGAGCAAACCGACTTCTAGCAATTTCAATCCACACCTTGGTCAACACCAAGCATCAACTTGTCACCATACCGGAACCAATCCGGACTCTACTCTAAACAAATATTAACTTGCTAGGCTACCAAGACAGCCAACAACTCACCCGAGGCTACAAACTACACGGCTTCAACTTGCCAATCTGGAAACTCACTACCAGGCCTGGTGGAGCTCTAGAGAGGATCTCCACAACCTAGGGTTCTCCAGACAACCCTCGACACCCACCGCCCTGAACAAACAACAACTCTTTTTTTTTCCAAAGAACACAACCATCTTTGGCCAACTCCAACTCCTTGGAAACTAAGAGGACCCGAAACGCTACCGAATGCGTCATCCTCCTACTCGGACCTCAACCATAACATAACTCCTACCCAAGGAGGATCCGAACAACTCTCTCAGTCGTGACGATCAACAAGAAGATCCGCCAACCAAGCTTAGGTCCACTTAACAAATCTTACCTAAGCAACAACTCGATACCACGAGCATGGTATCCTTACCACCTCACTAAAGCCTTACAACATCCACAGAGTCCAATTTTTCCAAGAACCGAGCACGGATCCCCAAAGCAAACCCTACATGGATGCGAAACTCTCGCGCAGCTGTAGCGAACCACACAAAACACACTTGTGTGCACAACTCCCAACCTTCTTTTAGAGATCCAAGACTAACAAATGCTTTTCCCAAAAGCCACACTAGCTCTTGGCAGAGATACAACCAATCAACGGAACACCCAAAGTTCCATCTCCACACGGTGCTCGAAGCTGTGGCAACCTTGCTCTACCAATGCATAACCATGCCAAACCAAACTTACTTTATACCAAGCCTCTACCAAGGGTGCTTACCCATAAGGCATCCAACTCCTCTCACAAGGCATCCTACTCACCTCATGGGCATCCAACTCATGGTCCCTCAACTGGACCCAAACTTGCTTCTACGATGCTCAACTCTCTGGAGATTTAGGCACTCGAAGGTAGTTGACCGCACTACCAACCACAAAGATCTCTTGGCCTTAACACTAGCGTGAGATGCACGCGCACTAACACTTACCAACCGACAACCTGCTTGACTTACTCAACCTCCAGTAACACTGGGAAAAGGCTCCGGCTCCTCTCGAACATCCTTTCGCTTGAAGTCTTTCGATTACCACTGAACTGGCCGTTTTGCACGACCTCCACAGGTGCAATTACCATAAACGGATCCAAGGCTAAAGGAGTGCGCTAAACTCCGAACGCCATAGAACCATCTGCTATACCCATGCCAAACTCAGGCCTGAACCAGACTTAGTGCCAAAGCGGCACACCAACCAATGCACCTCAAGTGCCACTACTACCAAATCCACATCTTACAACCAACGGGGCCAACAAAGTCACAACCTCAAGTGACACGAACTCTGGCTCGGCATACAAGGGCTCAACTCCAACAACCATGCCTAAGGCATCTCATCAAGCTGAAGGCTCACAGCCTACTCTTGCATCTCCACATGATGCTCAACAAACTCTGGCCGGCTCTCTCAACATGCAGCAACTAACCCTACTCTAGGGCTTACCAAAAGAAGAGTGTTCACTTCTATCAAACCACTGAGGAAACCACCAACGGATCCAGTCCGTAGAGAACACTGCTTGCTGCACCCTTAACTACTGCTGTTAAAACATCTGGGCTGCAAGCAACAACACTTCACAGAAGCACTAAGATGCCTCATCAACCTCCTCGAAGGCTACCAACTTTGCAACCACTCTGGGCAACCAAATAATCTATCAAGGCTCAAGATCAACACTTGAGCTACCCAGGCTAGTCCACACGGGGACCTGCTCCACCAACATCCACTTCAGCACAACCACAGCTAATTCCTCTCTTGGAGTGGCATTCCAAGGCAAAGCACCTCCACCCTCTCACTAGGGGAAAACCATCAACCTGGGCCACATTTGGCCTATGGGAGTCCAATCTCTACCTCCCTCTGGAACGATGTCCCGGGGCATCCGAACCTACTGGATACCACAACAAGCCACAACATACATCACACACTACGGGAAGTTGGCATGATGACGCTCTATACCCAAACCAATAACGAGTCAGAACCTGCTCGTCTCCGCTTCACAACACTACACAAGGCATACACTAGATGACAGGTATTGTAAATTCTTAACCCTTTTTCTACAACAACAAATTGTAAACTTAGGCGTACCTGATGACTGTCGGAGTGCTAGTGATCATGGGAAAACGACCTACAACAAAAAGGTCAATCCACAGAATTTATGACTCGAGCTCGATACCAAGCTGTAAGGGACCGACCCGAATGGGGCACTAAATGGGCCCCTTACCCCAATGCATGCATTCAAAGTAAAGGACATTTAAGCAGACATGATTTGGATTCCAATTAAAACAAAACATTCAAAATAACCCCTTTAAAAACTAAACAATTTCCTGGAACTCGTCCTGTTTCCAAGCACTGTTCCAAGATAAATACATTTCCAAAGTATACTCCGATCAGAGATTTCTTAAAATCATTCAAAACATGTCTAGATACAATAATCTGGAATCCACAAAACATTTACAAAACATCCTAGGGCTCTGTGTCGTGCTACATGCATTTAGGGGAAAATAAAACACAAAGAGTCATAACACAAAATCGAGTTTGATGACTGAGCCCCATGATCACAGCTCCTCCTTGACCATCCTGTCTCATAACTTGGTTACCCGTGGAAAAACCACAATAAGGGTGAGTAACGAATTACTCAAGAAGAATCCCAACCGGGTACAATACGATATACATGGTCATCTCGATGAATGTATGCAAGCTATGAGTATAAACACAGAATAGAGCACATAGCTTAGCCCACACTTGAGCCTCGGATGCCAATTTAAGGTCTTAGTCCGGAATAATATCACCACACGATCGAATACATAAGTCGCCCTATACGAGAAACAAGTCCCGCCTCGGCACATCTCATGTCGACGAAAGGTACACTTTGTCTCAAGATCCCGAGGAGCTCTCGGTCGGGTTTGTAATGAGCGTAAACATGCACCGCTCGCTCATCGCAGACCATGGAGGGCACCGGGTCCAGAGGCAAGCGCCCATGTCCACCACCACGCCTAACTAATTCTTTGGATCGGGGTCACCGACATAGGGGTGTGAGACCTAGACACGTAAACTATGTCACCGAACCACCGCACTTTGAGGCTAAGGAAACGGGTCGTGGTAGGCTTACACCGAGAAGCCGCCCTTACCTTAATAGGTGGCAATCGGGGGCTACGGCCGAACACGGCGAGGCGTGCCGATCGCCGAGGACGAGGCAATGCCAAGTCATCATCCCGACGGTTGGGGCATTTAACGGTCTGCCACCCTCACCAAATCCATAAAATCCAATACGTGCTCAATAAGAATACACGAGCCTAGCATGATACTACGAAGCAAGGAACAGATACGAGCATGCTAGAAAAGAACAACCTAGCATGGATTAACATGAGAATTAGTCAGGAAAAACATGCTAATCGGGAATTCAGAATTGAGTACCTAGCTATACATGTCAATAAACACAAACAAGCAATCAAACAGCAATCGCATAATATATCGCAAGGTCCACACAACTCCGGTAAGAAATCCGTACCTTGGTCGGGGACGATTTGACACGAAATCCTAAGTGGCGAACGAAACCGAACTAGCTATCGCGAACCTATCAATCACAACAAAAATCACACAATAGGCCTAAATATAATAAAATAAACGAGGCTCAGCTCGGGAGAAACTCACGAGGCGCGACGAACGAACGAACGAGCCGATTGCACGAACGGGGCATCAATAAGGGTAGTTGGGCGCGCTGGGGCGCAGGAATGGGCGCTGGCTGCGCTGCATGACGGGCTGGGCGCGAGCTGCGTGCGGACGAAACAGGCGTTAGCGTCGCGGCTCGGCTGGCGCGCACGGCGCAGACGCGGATCTCTGGCGAGGATGCACGGCGTGACACGGCGATCGGGGCCGCGACAACAGCGCTTCCGCGCGCGAAGAATTTGCGAGCTCGAGCGTCGGCGCGGCGCGAACAGGGGCGAACAGGGCAAGCGAATTCGGCGAACGAATTAGCAAATTGGGGAGAATTGGTTGGACGAATCACCTTGGCTAGCAGCACTAAACATCACACACACACCAATCACTTCGACTCGGCCGGAAAACTCAAAATCGGAACAGGGGAGTTGGAAACGCGAAGGAGAAGAAGAGAAGGAGAAACTTACCAGCTGCTCACGATTTTGCTTCGGATTTGGGAGAGGAACTCGGTCGAATTGGAGCTGGAGAAAGAAGAAATCGCGAAGGAAAAGTGAGTCGGTCGGAGGAGAATTTCGCGAAGGAAGAAGAAGAAATGGGGAAGAAGCTCGGGCGATTTTTGCTTTTAAATCAACCGCACGAAGACATGCTAGTATACAAGGTGGCGCGTTTAAGATCACAAAAATGCCTGGTGGCTCGATTGGCAACGACACTCGTCTAGCTTCCCATGCGACCCTGGCTCGAATCTCACTCGACGCGCTATTTAATTCCCTATTTATTTTTGCATTCTACCAAGCCCAAATGTCTTCACCAAAATTCCCGATCCCACTCAAATCAACTCATAATTTTTCCGGAAATTAACAAATACAAAACCGGCCCGACCAAAATTACCAAAATGCCCCTGGGCCTCACGGGAAGACCAGGATGAAATTTTCGGGCCGTTACAACCCGTTTCCTTAGCCTCAGTTGCGGTGGTTCAGGCTGACATAGTTTACGTGTCCAGGTCTCACACCCCTATGTCAGTGACACTGATCCAAAGAATTAGTTAGGCGTGGTGGATGGACATGGGCGGCTTGCCTCTAGACCCGGCACCACCCATGGTCTCGCAGAGAGCACGCGGTGCATGCTTACGCTCATTCTGGCCGCGACCGGAGAGCTCCTCTCGGATCTTGAGCTAGTGTACCTTTCGTCGATGAGATGAAGCCGAGGCGGGACTTGTTTCTCGTGATAGGCGACTTATGTATTGGGTGTGTGGTGATATTATTAGGACTAAGACCTTAAATTGGTATCCGAGGCCCAAGTGTGGGCTAAGCTATGTGCTCTATTCTCGTGTTTATATTCATAGCTTGCATACGCTCATCGAGATGACCATGTATATCGTATTGTACCGGTTGGAGATTCTTACTTGAGTAATTCGTTACTCACCCTTATTGTGGTTTTTCCACAGGTAACCAAGTTGCGAGACAGGATGGCTGAAGGAGGAGCTGTGATCATGGGGCTTAGTCATCAAACTCTGATTTTGTGTTATGACTCTTTATGTTTTATTTTCCCCTGAATGCATGTAGCCGGGCACGGAGCCCTAGGATGTTTTCTGAATATTTTGTGGATTCCAGCATTATTGTATCTAGACATGTTTTGAATAATTTTAAGAAATCTCTGATCGGAGTATACTTTGGAAATGTATTTATCTTGGAACAGGTGCTTGGAAACAGGGACAGGTTCCAGGGAAATTGTTTAGTTTTTAAAGGGGTTATTTTGAATGTTTTGTTTTAATTGGAATCCGAAATCATGTCTGTTTTAAATGTCCTTTACTTTGAATGCATGCATTGGGGTAAAGGCCCATTTAGTGCCCCATTCGGGTCGGTCCCTTACAGTTGGTATCATAGCTCAGAGTCATAAATTCTGTAGATTGACCTTTTGTTGTAGGTCGTTTTCCCATGATCACTAGCACTGACGGTCATCAGTACGCCTAAGTTTTCTATTTGTTGTAGAAAAAGGGTTAAGAATTTACAATACTGTCATCTAGTGTATGCCTTGTGTAGTGTTGTGGAGCGGAGACGAGCGAGTGTTGACGACTCGTTATTGGTTTGGGTTTAGAGCGCCATCATGCCAACTTCCCGCAGTGTGTGATGTATGTTGTGGCTTGTTGTGGTATCCAGATAGATTCGGATGCCCTGGGACATCGTTCCAGAGGGAGGTAGAGATTGGACTCCCATAGGCCAACTGTGGCCTAGTTGATGGTTTTCCCCAGTGAGAGGGTGGAGGTGCTTTGCCTTGGAATGCCACTCCAAGAGAGGAGTTAGCTGTGGTTGTGCTGATGTGGATGTTTGTGGAGCAGGTCCTCGTGTGGTCTAGCCTGGGTAGCTCAAGTGTTGATCTTGAGCCTTGATAGATTATTGGTTGCCCAGAGATTGGTTGCAGAGTTGGTAGCCTTCAAGGAGGTTGATGAGGCATCTTTGTGCTTCTGTGAAGTGTGGTTGTTTGCAGACCAGATGGCGAACCCTATAGTTAAGGGTGCAAACAAGCGATGTTCCCTTGATTTGGATCCGTTGGTGGTTTCCTCGGTTGTTTGGTAGAATTGAACACTCTTCTTTTGGTAAGCCCTAGAGTAGGGCTAGCTGCTGCATGTTGAGAGAGCCGGCCAGAGTTGCTGAGCTTTCAGCTTGATGAGATGCCTTAGGCATGGTTGTTGGAGTTGAGCCCTTGTATGCCGAGCTAGAGTTCGTGTCACTTGAGGTTGTGACCTTGTTGGCCTCGTTTGTAGTAAGATGTGGATTTGGTAGTAGTGGCTTGAGGTGCATTGGTTGGTGTGCCGCTTTGGCACTAAATATGGTTCAGGCCTGAGTTTGGTATGGGCATAGCAGATGGTTCTATGTCGTTCGGAGTTTAGCGCACTCCTTTAGCCTTGGATCCATTTATGGTAGTTGCACCTGTGGAGGTCGTGCAAAAAGGGCTAGTTCAGTGGTAATCGAAAGATTTCAAGCGAAGGGATGTTCGAAAGGAGCCTTTTCCCAATGTTACTGGAGGTTGAGTAAGTCAAGCTGGTTGTTGGTTGGTAAGTGTTAGTGCGCGTGCATCTCACGCTAGTGTTAAGGCCAAGAGATCTTTGTGGTTGGTAGTGCGGTCAACTACCTTCGAGTGCCTAAATCTCAGGAGAGCTGAGCATCGTAGAAGCAAGTTTGGGTTCCAGCTGAGAGACCATGAGTTGGATGCCTATGAGGTGAATAGGATGCCTTGTGAGAGGAGTTGGATGCCTTATGGGTAAGCACCCTTGGTAGAGGCTTGGTGTAAAGTAAATTTGGTTTGGCATGGTTATGCTTTGGTAGAGCAAGGTTGCCACAACTTCGAGCGTCGTGTGGAGATGGAACTTTGGGTGTTCCGTTGATTGGTTGTATCTCTGCCAGGAGCTAGTGTGGCTTTTGGGAAAAGCCTTTGTTAGTCTTGGATCGCTAGATGAAGGTTGGGAGTTGTGCACACAAGTGTGTTTTGTGTGGTTCGTTCAGTGGCGAGAGTTTCAGATCCATGTAAGGTTTGCTTTGGGGATCTGATGCTCAGTTCTTGGAAAAGTTGGACTTCAGGTGGATGTGGTAAGGCTTTAGCGAGGTGGTAAGGGTACCATGCTCGTGGTATCAGGTTGTTGCTTAGGTAAGATTTGTTAAGTGGACTTAAGCTTGGTTGGCGGATCTTCTTGTTGATCGTCATGACTGAGAGAGTTGTTCGGATCCCTCCTTGGGTAGGAGTTATGTTGTGGTTGATGTCTGAGTAGGAGGATGACGCATTCGGTAGCGTTTCGGGTCCTCTTGGTTTCCAAGGAGTTGGAGTTGGCCAGCATGGTTGTGTTGCTAGAAAATGGAGTTGTTGTTTGTTCAGGCAGTTGGTTGTTAGTCCGTTAGTTGGCAGTGGGTGTAGAGGGTTGTCGGGGAACCCTAGGTTGTGGAGAGCCTCTCTAGAGCTCAGTCAGGCCAAGTAGTGAGTTGCAGTTGGCAAGCTGGAGCCGTGTAGTTCGTAGCCTCGGGGGAATTGCTGGCAGTCTTGGTAGCCTAGCAAGTTAATATTTGTTTGGAGTAGAGTCCGGATTGGTTCCGGTATGGTGACAAGTTGATGCTTGGTGTTGACCAAGGTATGGATTGGAATTGCTAGAAGTTAGTTTTGCTCGTGGGGCGAATGGTTCGCGCCCTGTTGATTGCCTTCCTGTTTCCAGGAAAGTTGAGAGTTGCCCCGTTGGTATTTGGAGGTCCAGTTCGTGGTGGACCCTTGTTGCTACCCCGTGAGATTTTGATCTTGTTGCTTGGTGGAGTAAGACAGTGAGTGTAGGTAGAGCTCTCTGCCCTTCGGTTGTCTGCTCGTAGGAACCGTTTCTTTCTGGGTTTGGCAGTTTGCTACCGTCGGTTTGTAAAGGATTTTTCCGCCATAGCCTCGCCCCTCAATCGTCTGACGAGGAAGGGTGTCGAGTTTGTTTGGGACGGTAGGTGTGATGAGAGCTTTGCTGTGCTCAAGCGCAGATTTGACTTCAAAGACAGATGTTGGCGATCCCGGAGGGGACAGTGGTTCCATGGTTTACAGCTGATGCTTCCAAGTTCGGGTTGGGTTGTGTGTTGAAGCAGCACGGGAAGGTCATTGCTTATGCTTCCCGTTAGCTGAAGCCATGTGAGCAGAACTATCCAACTCATGATATGGAGTTGGCGCAGATGGTGTTTGCAATCAAGATTTGGAGGCATTACCCTGTATGGTGAGCGGATTCGAGATGTTTACCGATCACCGAGCCTCAAGTATCTGTTTACTCGAAGGAACCGAATATGAGGCAGAGGAGATGGTTAGAGTTGGTGGAAGATTATGACTGCGAGATTTTGTACCATCCGGGTAAAGCCAATGTAGTGGCTGATGCTTTGAGTAGGAAGACGTCGCACTCCGCGGTGTTGTTGAGTTCCCAGCCCAGATTACGAAGAAAGTTCGAGCGGGCTGAGATTGCAGTGTTGTTGGGTGGGGTTATCGCCGAGTGGCTCGATTGATGATCCGACCATCGATTAGACAATGGATTATTGATAGTCAATTTGAGTGACCCCGCACTTAAGAGATTGTTTGTGAGTTAGTCTTGATGGAGATTTTGATTTCGTATATTCACCAGACAGTGGGCTGACGTACAGAGGTCGGTTGTGTGTTCCGGATGTTGCAAGATTGCGAGCAGAGTTGCTCCAAGAGGCCCACAGTTCTCCGTTTGCTTGGCACCCCGGGGGTACCAAGATGTATCAGGATCTTAAGAAGACATTCTGGTGGATGGGTATGAAGAGAGATGTTGCGGAGTTTGTCAGTCGATGTCTCACTTGTCGGCAAGTGAAGGCACCAGCAGACCACCACGGTTTTGTTGCAGTGTGAGCGTGCCTCGGTGGAAATGGGAAGAGATCTCCATGGACTTTATTTATGGTTTGCCGAGGACTCCGAGGAAGTTCTCTCAGATTTGGGTGATAGTCGACCGATTGACTAAGAGCGCATGCTTCATTCCCGGTAGAGACACTTATACCGTGGAACAGTGGACGCAGTTGTTTTTGAAGCAGATCATTTGTTATCACGGTGTGCCTGTGAGAATTGTGTCTGACCGTGATTCGAGGGATTGTGTGTTGGATTTCCGCGCGGTTGGGACCGATGACTGTATTCGATGGAGTTTGCATATAACAATAGTTATCAGTCGACGATTCAGATGGCTCCATTCGAGGCTTTGTATGGTAAGTGTTGCCGATCTCCTATGTTTTGGGAAGAGGTTGGTGATAGGCAGGTTTTGGGTCCCGAGTTGCTGCAGCTTGACCAATGGTGCCGTGCGAGAAGATTAGAGCTCGTATGTTGACGGCTGAGAGCGAGCGCAGAGAAGAGTTATGCCGATGTTCGGCGTCGGATTTGGAGTTTGAGGTTGGTCGACATGTATTCCTAAAGGTCGCACCGATGCGCGAGGTGTTTTTAGGTTTGGCAAGCGTGGAAAGCTGAGTCCCCGTTTTGTTGGTCCGTTGTGATTCTGGAGAGGATCGGCAAGGTTGCTTAATGATTAGCCTTGCCTCCGTCATTGTCGTGATGTACGCAGTGTTTTTCATGTTTCGATGTTGAGACAAGATGCGTCGGATCCGTCGCACATTGTTGATTTTGAGCCTTTGCTGGTGAATGAGGATTTGAGCTTCGAGGAGAAGCCGAGGGATTCTTGCTTTTGAGACAAAGACACCGCATAATCGTGAAATCCGGTTGGTAAAGGTTCGATGGAGGAGTCGAGTTGAGAGGAAGCCACTTGGGAGCGGGAGGAGGAGATGATATTGCGGTATCCCGATTGTTCCAATCTTAAGTGACTTTCGAGGACGAAAGTCTTATAAGGGGGAATATTGTAACGGCCGGAAATTTCATCCGGTTTTTTCGGGAGGCCAGTGGGCATTTTGGTAATTTTGGGTCGGGCCGACCAGGCAGTTATGAAATTGTTAATTGCCGGAAAAATTATGAGTCGATTTGAATAGGATCGGGAATTTTGGTGAAGACATTTGGGCTTGGGAAAAAGTAAAAATAAATAGGGAATTAAATAGCGCGTCGAGTGAGATTCGAGCCAAGGACGCGCTACAAGCTAGGCAAGGGGCGCTGCCAGCCGAGCCACTGGGCGTGTTTGTTATCTTAAACGCGCGATCTTCTATATGAGCCTGTTCGACGAGAGTTTTGGTTTCAAGGCCGAGCTTCTCCTTCTTCTTCCCCATTTCTTCTTCTTCCTTCGCGAAATTCTCCTCCGACCGACTCACTTTTCCTTCGCGATTGCTTCTTTCTCCAGCACCAATTCGACCGAGTTCCTCTCCCAAATCCGAAGAAAAATCGTGAGCATCTGGTAAGTTTCTCCTTCTCTTCTTCTCCTTCGCGTTTCCGTCTCCCCTGTTCCGATTTCTAGTTTTCCGGCCGAGTCGAAGTGATTGGTGTGTGTGTGATGTGATGTTCTGCGGCTAGCCAAGGTGATTCGTCCAACCATTCGCGCCTAATTCGCCAATTCGTTCGCGAATTCGCTTGCCCTGTTTGCCCCTGTTCGCGCCCAGACGCCGAGCTCGCCAGCCCTTCGCGCGGAAGCCAGCTCGCTGTCGCAGCCCAATGGCCGTGTCACGCCGCGCATCCTCGCCCAGATCCGCGTCTGCGCCCGTGCGCCCGCGCGCGCCCAGCCGAACAGCATCGCCAACGCCTGTTCGCTCGAGCGCGGCTCGCGCCCAGCCCTTTGTCGCGTGAGCAGCGCCCATTCTGCGCGCCAGCGGCGCCCAGCTAGCCCTATTGCCGCCCGTTCGTGCAATCGGCTCGTTCGTTCTTTCGTCGCGCCTCGTGAGTTGCTCCCGAGCTGAGCCTTGTTTATTTTATTATATTTATGCCTATTGTGTGATTTTTGTTGTGATTGATAGGTTCTCGGTAACTAGTTCGGGTTCGTTCGCAATTTAGGTTTTCGTGTCAAATCATCCCCGACCAAGGTAAGGATTTCTTACGAGTTGTGTGGACCCTGCGATATTATATGTGATTCTTTGATTGATTGCTTGTTTGTGTTTATTGACATATTTAGTAATAGGTGCTCGTTTCTGAATTCCCGATTAGCATGATCTTCACGATTTATTCTCATGTTAATCCATGCTAGGTTGTTCCTTTCTAGCATGCTCGTATACATTCCTTGCTTCGTCGTAGTATCATGCTAGGCTCGTTGTATTCTTATTGAGCACGTATTGGATTTTATGGAATTGTTTCTTTGATTGCTAAGGCAAAGTTAGAGTGGCGGGTAGATAGCATCATCCGGGCGGGTGCATAAAGTACCTTGCATCCACAGCAGGACGTATGAGATGGAGCTCGCCCGATCCCGGTTGGGAATAGCTAACCCTAACGGTGGCCCCGCAATCTTGGGTGAGGGTGGCGATCGTTAAATGCCCCAACCGTCGGGATGATGACTTGGCATTGCCTCGTACGGCGATCGGCACGTCCTCGGCGTGTTAGGCCGTAGCCCCGATTGCCACTTGTTAAGGTAAGGGCGGCTTCTCGGTGTAAGCCTACCACGACCCGCTTCCTTAGCCTCAGTGCGGTGGTTCAGGTGACATAGTTTACGTGTCAGTCTCACACCCCTATGTCGGTGACACCGATCCAAAGAATTAGTTAGGCGTGGTAGGATCTGGACATGGGCAGCTTGCCTCTAGACCCGGCACCCCCATGGTGCGCAGCGAGCACGCGGTGCATGCTTACGCTCATTACGCGGCCGGAGAGCTCCTCCGGATCTTGAGCGATGTACCTTTCGTCGACGATGAGGCAGTGCCGAGGCCGTGACTTGTTTCTCGTATAGAGGCGACTTATGTATTGGACCGCGTGTGGTGATATTATTCCGGACTAAGACCTTAAATTGGCATCCGAGGCCCAAGTGTGGGCTAAGCTATGTGCTCTATTACGTGTTTATATTCATAGCTTGCATACGCTCATCGAGATGACCATGTATATCGTATTGTACCCGGTTGGGGATTCTTACTTGAGTAATTCGTTACTCACCCTTATTGTGGTTTTTCCACAGGTAACAAGTTTAAGGAGACAGGATGGTGAAGGAGGAGCTGTGATCATGGGGCTCGATCATCAAACTCGATTTTGTGTTATGACTCTTTATGTTTTATTTTTCCCTCGAATGCATGTAGTGGGCACGGAGCCCTAGGATGTTTTCTGAATATTTTGTGGATTCAGCATTATTGTATCTAGACATGTTTTGAATAATTTTAAGAAATCTCACGATCGGAGTATACTTTGGAAATGTATTTATCTTGGAACAGTGCTTGGAAACAGGGACGGAGTTCTAGGAAATTGTTTAGTTTTAAAGGGGTTATTTTGAATGTTTTGTTTTAATTGGAATGAAATCATATACATTTTAAATGTCTTTTAGCACTTTGAATGCATGCATTGGGGTAAGGGCCCATTTATTGCCCCATTCGGGTCGGTCCCTTACAAGTTCGAAACCCCACAGATGCACAAATAAATCTTATTTTATCTTTTAAACCGAAAGTTCTCCAAACTCTTGTCACTGCATCTCGCCCTTGACTCAGGAAGAAGATACTTCTCCTTCCCTTTTTTCGGAAGAAAAGGAGGATCTGGACAAAATCGATGAAACGGAAGAGATCCGAGTGAATGGAAAGGAAAAAACAAAGGATGAATTCCACTTTAAAAGGACACGCTATCAAAATATAAAAGACCAGTTTATGAAACTTCTTACCCTCGGATGGAATTAAAGAAAATTCGAAGTTAGAAATAGATAAAAAGAAAAATATCTCTTACGGTTTGAAAAACCTCTTGTGACTATTCTTTTCGACTATAAACGATGGAATCGTCCATTTCGATATATAAAAAATGAGTCCCGGCCTTGGGCCTCGGATTAGTATAAACACAGATGCCAACACTTGGGCCTCGGATGCCAATTTGGGGTCTTAGTCCGGAATAATATCACCACGATCCAATACATAAGTCGCCCTATACGAGAAACAAGTCCCGGCCTCGGCACTGTCTCACATCGACGAGAGGTACACTGGCTCACAATCCCGAGGAGCTCTCGGTCGGGCGCTGTAATGGCGTAAGCATGCACCGCGTGCTCATCATCAGACTATGGGAAGTGCCGGGTCAGAGGCAAGCTGCCCATGTCCAATCACCACGCCTAACTAAATCTTTGGATCGATTGTTCTTGACATAGGGGTGTGAGACCGGACACGTAAACTATGTCGGCTGAACCACGCACTTTGAGGCCAAAGGCGGTCGTGGTAGGCTTACACCGAAGCCGTCCCCGCTTAACAGTGGCAATCGGGGGCTACGGCGAAGACGCCGAGGGCGTGCCGGCTGCCGGGCGAGGCAATGCCAAGTCATCATCCCGACCGTTGGGGCATTAACAATCGCCACCCTCACCCAAGATTGCGGGGCCTACCGCTTGGCAGGTTAGCTAATCCCTCACGGGATCCGTGTCGGAGAGCTGTCTCGGCGTCCCCGCCATGGATGCAAGGTACTTTATGCATCGGCCCGGATGATGCTATCTACCGCAACTCTAACTGCCTAGCAATCGGCAAACAATTCCATAAAATCCAATACGTGCTCAATAAGAATACAACGAGCCTAGCATGATACTACGAAGCAAAGGAACAGATACGAGCATGCTAGAAAGGAACAACCTAGCATGAATTAACATAAGAATTAAATCAGGAAAATCATGCTAATCGGGAATTCAGAATAGAATACCTAGCTACACATGTCAATAAACACAAACAAGCGATCAATCGGCAATCGCATAATATATCGCGAGGTCCACACAACTCCGGAAGAAACCCTTACCTTGGTGGGGACGATTTGACACGAAATCCTAAATTGCGAACGAACCCGAACTAGCTAACGAGAACCTATCAATCACAACAAAAATCACACAATAGTCCTAAATATAATAAAATAAACGAGGCTCGGCTGGGAGCAACTCACGAGGCGCGATTTAACGCATTTAACGAGCCGATTTACGAGCGCAGGGCAAAGAACGGGGTGGGTGGGCGAGCCGGGCGCAGAAATGGGCGTCTTGGCGCGTATTGACGGATGCTCTGCGAAGCAAGGGCGCGAGCCGCGTAGCGGCGAGAGGCACACGCCAGGGGCAGCGCGGCGGACGTGACGAATCTGGGCGAGGCGTAGCGCGCGGTAATGGTGAGCTGGCGAGGCTCGGCGGTTGGCTGCGCGCGACGCACGCGAGCTCGCGAACGAGGCGAACACAGGCGAACAGAGGATCGGAGAAAATGAGCTCGGTTCGGGCGATTGGAGAAGATTCGACGCGCGATTTGAAGTGGACCACTTCCCTACACTAGTTGCACAAAAACCACACGAATCTCCTCTCACTCCCACGGTAGCAGAACGAAATCGGAACCAAGGGAAAGAAATCGGATTTTTGAAGGAAAAGAAGAAGAGGAAGAACTTACCAGTTGCTCGGAGGGAGAATGGGCTTCGAATTGGAGAGGAGGAGCTCGGAATTGGCTGGTCGGCGAGGGAGAAAATTGCGAAGGAACGCAGCGATCGGTCGGAGAAGAAAATCCGAAGGAAATGGGAAGAAGAAGGAGAAGCTCGGGCGGTGGCCGGCCTTTTTAAACCAAAGCGCTCATCAAGCGGGCATATGTATTAGATCGATCGTTTAGATTAACAAACGCGCCCAGTGGCTCGGTTGGCAACGCCCCCTACCTAGCACGCGACACGTCCTTGGCTCGAATCTCACTCGACGCGCTATTTAATTCCCTATTTATTTTTACCTTTTCCCAAGCCCAAATGTCTTCACCAAAATTCCCGATCCCATTCAAATCGACTCATAATTTTTCCGGCAATTAACAATTACATAACCGACCATGTCGGCCAGACCCAAAATTACCAAAATGCCACTGGGCCTCCCGGGAAGACCGGGATGAAATTTCCGGGCCGTTACATTTAGGCACTCGAAGGTAGTTGACCGCACTACCAACCACAAGGATCTCTTGGCCTTAACACTAGCGTGAGATGCACGCGCACTAACACTTATCAACCGTCAACCCGCTTGACTTACTCAACCTCCAAAGTAACGCGGGAAAAGGCTCGGCTCCTCTCGAACATCCTTTCGCTTGAAATCTTTCGATTTCCACTGAACTAGCCCTTCTTTTCACGACCTACACAGGTGCAACTACCATAAACGGATCCAAGGCTAAAGGAGTGCGATAAACTCCGAACGGCATAGAACCATCTGCTATGCCCATGCCAAACTCAAGCCTGAACCAGATTTAGTGCCAAAGCGGCACACTAACCAATGCACCTCAAGTGCCACTACTACCAAATCCACATCTTACTACAACGCGGCCAACAAGGTCACAACCTCAAGTGACACGAACTCTGGCTCGGCATACAAGGGCTCAACTCCAACAACCATGCCTAAGGCATCTCATCAAGCTGAAGGCTCACGGCCTACTCTTGCATCTCCACATGATGCTCAACAAACTCTGGTCGGCTCTCTCAACATGCAGCAACTAGCCCTACTCTAGGGCTTACCAAAAGAAGAGTGTTCAATTCCACCAAACAAGCGAGGAAACCACCAACGGATCAGTCCAGTAGGGAACAACTTGCTTTTGCACCCTTAACTCTGAGGGTTAAAACTACATTTGCAACAACCACACTTCACAGAAGCACAAAGATGCCTCATCAACCTCCTCGAAGGCTACCAACTTTGCAACCACTCTCTGGGCAACCAAATAATCTATCAAGGCTCAAGATCAACACTTGAGCTACCCAGGCTAGTCCACACGGGGACCTGCTCCACAAACATCCACATCAGCACAACCACAGCTAACTCCTCTCTTGGAGTGGCATTCCAAGGCAAAGCACCTCCACCCTCTCACTAGGGGAAAACCATCAACTGGGCCACAGTTGGCCTATGGGAGTCCAATCTCTACCTCCCTCTGGGCGATGCCCGGGGCATCCGAATCTACTGGATACCACAACAAGCCACAACATACTTCACACTGCTGCGGGAAGTTGGCATGATGGCGCTCTAAACCCAAACCAATAACGAGTCGAAACCGCTTCGTCTCCGCTCCACAACACTACACAAGGCATACACTAGATGACAGGTATTGTAAATTCTTAACCCTTTTTCTACAACAAATAGTAAACTTAGGCGTACTGATGAGTGTCGGAGTGTTAGTGATCATGGGAAAACGACCTACAACAAAAAGGTCAATCTACTGAATTTATGACTCGAGCTCGATACCAACTCAGTAAGAGAACCACCCGAATGGGGCACTAAATGGGCCCTTACCCCAATGCATGCATTCAAAGTAAAGGACATTTAAACAGACATGATTTTGGATTCCAATTAAAACAAAACATTCAAAATAACCCCTTTAAAAACTAAACAATTTCCCTAGAACCTGTCCCTGTTTCCAAGCACCTGTTCCAAGATAAATACATTTCCAAAGTATACTCCGATCAGAGATTTCTTAAAATCATTCAAAACATGTCTAGATACAATAATGCTGGAATCCACAAAACATTTACAAAACATCCTAGGGGCTCGTGTGCCCGCTACATGCATTTAGGGGAAAATAAAACACAAAGAGTCATAACAAAAATCGAGTTTGATGACCGAGCCCCATGATCACAGCTCCTCCTTGACCATCTGTCTCGCAACTTGGTTACTGTGGAAAAACCACAATAAGGGTGAGTAACGAATTACTCAGTAAAAATCCCCAACCGGGGTACAATACGATATACATGGTCATCTCGATGAGCGTATGCAAGCTATGAATATAAACACAGAATAGAGCACATAGCTTAGCCCACACTTGGGCCTCGGATGCCAATTTAAGGTCTTAGTCCAGGAATAATATCACCACACAGTCCAATACATAAGTCGCCTATACGAGAAACAAGTCCCGGCCTCGGCATGTCTCACATCGACGAAAGGTACCTTTGGCTCAAGATCCCGAGGAGCTCTCGGTCGTGCGCTGTAATGAGCGTAAGCATGCACCGCGTGCTCACTGCGAACTATGAAGTGCGGGTCGAAGGCAAAGCGCCCATGTCCATCCACCACGCCTAACTAAATCTTTGGATCGGTGTCACGCGACATAGGGGTGTGAGACACGGATACGTAAACTATGTCGGCTGAACCACCGCACCTAGGGCCAAGGAGGCGGTCGTGGTAGGCTTACACCGAAGCCGTCCTTGCCTTAACGGTGGCAATCGGGGCTACGCCGAACACGGCGAGGCGTGCCGATTGACCGAGGGGCGAGGCGATGCCAAGTCATCATCCCGACGGTTGGGGCATTTAACGATCGCCACCCTCACCCAAGATTGCGGGGCCTACCGCTTGGGTTAGCTAATCCCTCACGGGGTCGGGGGCGGAATGACTTGCTCGGCGTCCCCCGCCATGGATGCAAGGTACTTTATGCATCAGTCCGGATGATGCTATCTACCGCAACTCTAACTGCGCCTAGCAATCAGCAAACAAATCCATAAAATCCAATACGTGCTCAATAAGAATACAACGAGCCTAGCATGATACTACGAAGCAAGGAGCAGAATACGAGCATGCTAGAAAGGAACAACCTAGCATGGATTAACATGAGAATTAGTCGGGAAAAACATGCTAATCGGGAATTCGAATTGAGTACCTAGCTATACATGTCAATAAACACAAACAAGCAATCAATCGGCAATCGCATAATAATATATCGCAGGTCCACACAACTCGGTAAGAAATCCTTACCTTGGTGGGGACGATTTGACACGAAATCCTAGTTGGCGAACGAACCCGAACTAGCTATCGAGAACCTATCAATCACAACAAAAATCACACAATAGGCCTAAATATAATAAAACAAACAAGGCTCGGCTGGGAGCAACTCACGAGGCGCGCGAACGCATGCGAAGCGGGCGATTGCACTAACGGGCAAAGAACGGGGTGGGTGGGGCGCGAAATGGGGCGTCTTTGGTGTGCGCTGGCATGACGCGAGCGGCCTGCGGACGGATCTTGGCGTGGTGCGAGGAGTGCGCGGCGGCGGCGGCGACGCTAGCGCAGCGCGTGACACGTGAGCCGGGCGAGGCGCGAGCGCGGTGTGCGGCGAGGCTCGGCGCGGCGGTGCGCTGCGCGACGCGAGCACGCGAGCGAGGGGCTCTGCTTTGCGCGCGAACAGGCGAAGGAGAAAATCCGAATTCGGCGATTGGCGAAGATTCGACGAGCGAATCTTTGATGGCGAACTCCCCTACACTCGCTGCACAAAACCCATACCTCAAATCACCTCGACTCGGGAGGAAAAAATGGAAATCAAAACAGGGAAGAAGAAGTCGGATTTGAAGGAGAGGAAGAAGAAGAAGAGAGGAAAAGCTTACTGCTTTGCCGGAAATGGATCGACCTTCGAACTTGGGAAGAGCGAACTCGATCGAATCGGAGCTGGAGAAGGAAGAAATCGCCGGAAATCGCTGTCGGTTGATGAAGGAGATCGCGAAGAGAAGAAGGAGAGAAATGAAGGAGAAGGCTCGGAAGAGCTCTGTTTTAAACCGAACGCACGAAGACAAACTTATAACGATGCTGGCGCGTTTAGAAGCACAAAGACGCCCAGTGGCTCGACTAACAGCGCCCCCTACCTAGCATGCAGCACGTCCTTGGCTCGAATCTCACTCGACGAACTATTTAATTCCCTATTTATTTTTACCTTTTTCCACTAACATAGCTAATCTTTTCTTTAGGGAAGTGGTTAGATTGCATGGAATTCCCAAAACAATTGTGAGTGATAGAGATGTCAAATTTTTAAGTCATTTTTGGAAAGTTTTATGGGGAAAATTAGGAACCAAGCTTTTGTTTTCTACAACATGTCACCCCCAAACTGATGGACAAACCGAGGTGGTTAATAGAACGTTAGGAGACCTACTTAGATCCTTAATTTCAAAGAATCTGAATACATGGGAAGAAACTCTACCATTTGTGGAATTTGCATACAATAGAGCGATACATAGTACCACTCATTGTTCACCATTTATGATTGTGTATGGCTTTAATCCTCTAACTCCACTAGATTTATCACCATTGCCGCCTAATATGTTTACTAGTGATGCAACATCTTCTAAGGCCGAATACGTAAAGGAATTGCACAAAGAAATCAAAGAAAGGATTGAAAAGAAAAATCGAAGCTAATCACTACCAAAAATCATGGGAGAAAGCAATTGATTTTTAAAAAGGGGATTGGGTTTGGGTTCATCTACGAAAAGAGAGGTTTCCGGATCAAAGGAAGTCTAAACTACAACCAAGGGAGATGGTCCTTTTCAAGTACTTGAGCGAATAAATGATAATGCATACAAGCTAGATCTTGAGGTGAGTACAATGTAAGTTCTACTTTTAATGTGGGTGACTTGACTCCTTTTGATGTAGGAATTGAAGATCTTGATTTGAGGTCAAATCCTTTTACGAGAAAGGGGATGATACGAATCAAATAACCGATCCATTGCATGTACTGAAGGACCTATTACAAGGAGTAAAGCGAAGAAGATTCAAGAGGAATATATATTACATCTTCAAAAGCTTGCCAATGCACAAGAAGAGACAAAACTTTTTCATCCCGAATTTATTTACAACGTTAGCACAACAAGTGAAGAAGAGATTGAAGTGAAGATGGCATAAGAATAGTAATTTTATTTTGGAAGATGACAACATGGCAGAATTTTAAATAAAGAAATTTCTAGATTTCTTATTTTGGGACTTTTTATTTCAATGCTTGCCAACCATGCTCATTATTGCAATGGACCTTCTAGAAGAGTTGGTTGAGTGTATTTAAAGCATATCTACCCTTTTGTCTAGCATTTAAGCCATGCAATTTACTTTTGGCTTCTTATGTCTTATTTTCTACAAAATGCATTTAATAGCTTTTTGAGTCCTTTTTGTATTCCAAGGCATGCACGAATTTTTGGCCTTTAAAATGGCTTGTAATACATCATTTTGGACAGATTCATGAATGAAAATCTTGTGTTTTCTTAGACCCCATTTGGTGTTGTCTTTCTTTCAAATCTTGTTTTAGGTTTGAAGTTAAATCAATTCATTGGATTAGTCTTGATCAAACTAATTCTGGAGTGAGTTGTCTTAGGATCTAAGAGTGACCATTTTAGATTTTGAGTGTGATCTAAGTTAGCTATCATTGTGAGAGTTTTACAAGGATCCTAGAAGGACCTCTAGCTTTGTAAAATTCAAGCAAGGATCGGCGCTTATCATTTGGTATCGGATGATGCCACTAACATAGCTAATCTTTTCTTTAGGGAAGTGGTTAGATTGCATGGAATTCCCAAAACAATTGTGAGTGATAGAGATGTCAAATTTTTAAGTCATTTTTGGAAAGTTTTATATGGGAAAATTAGGAACCAAGCTTTTGTTTTCTACAACATGTCACCCCAAACTGATGGACAAACCGAGGTGGTTAATAGAACGTTAGGAGCCCTACTTAGATCCTTAATTTCAAAGAATCTGAATACATGGGAAGAAACTCTACCATTTGTGGAATTTGCATACAATAGAGCGATACATAGTACCACTCATTGTTCACCATTTGAGATTGTGTATGGCTTTAATCCTCTAACTCCACTAGATTTATCACCATTGCCGCCTAATATGTTTACTAGTGATGCAACATCTTCTAAGGCCGAATACGTAAAGGAATTGCACAAAGAAATCAAAGAAAGGATTGAAAAGAAAAATCAGAAGCTAATCACTACCAAAAATCATGGGAGAAAGCAATTGATTTTTAAAAAGGGGGATTGGGTTTGGGTTCATCTACGAAAAGAGAGGTTTCGGATCAAAGGAAGTCTAAACTACAACCAAGGGAGATGGTCCTTTTCAAGTACTTGAGCGAATAAATGATAATGCATACAAGCTAGATCTTGAGGTGAGTACAATGTAAGTTCTACTTTTAATGTGGTGACTTGACTCCTTTTGATGTAGGAATTGAAGATCTTGATTTGAGGTCAAATCCTTTTACAGAAAAGGGGATGATCTGAATCAAATAACCGATCCATTGCATGTACTGAAGGACCTATTACAAGGAGTAAGGCGAAGAAGATTCAAGAGGAATATATATTACATCTTCAAAAGCTTGCCAATGCACAAGAAGAGACAAAACTTTTTCATCCCGAATTTATTTACAACGTTAGCACAACAAGTGAAGAAGAGATTGAAGTGAAGATGGCATAAGAATAGTAATTTTATTTTGGAAGATGACAACATGGCAGAATTTTAAATAAAGAAATTTCTAGATTTCTTATTTTGGGACTTTTTTATTTCAATGCTTGCCAACCATGCTCATTATTGCAATGGACCTTCTAGAAGAGTTGGTTGAGTGTATTTAAAGCATATCTACCCTTTTGTCTAGCATTTAAGCCATGCAATTTACTTTTGGCTTCTTATGTCTTATTTTCTACAAAATGCATTTAATAGCTTTTTGAGTCCTTTTGTATTCAAGGCATGCACGAATTTTTGGCCTTTAAAATGGCTTGTAATACATCATTTTGGACAGATTCATGAATGAAAATCTTGTGTTTTCTTAGACCCCATTTGGTGTTGTCTTTCTTTCAAATCTTGTTTTAGGTTTGAAGTTAAATCAATTCATTGGATTAGTCTTGATCAAACTAATTTGGAGTGAGTTGTCTTAGGATCTAAGAGTGACCATTTTAGATTTTGAGTGTGATCTAAGTTAGCTATCATTGTGAGTTTTTACAAGGATCCTAGAAGGACCTCTAGCTTTGTAAAATTCAAGCAAGGATCGGCGCTTATCATTTGGTATCAGATGATGCCACTAACATAGCTAATCTTTTCTTTAGGGAAGTGGTTAGATTGCATGGAATTCCCAAAACAATTGTGAGTGATAGAGATGTCAAATTTTTAAGTCATTTTTGGAAAGTTTTATGGGGAAAATTAGGAACCAAGCTTTTGTTTTCTACAACATGTCACCCCCAAACTGATGGACAAACCGAGGTGGTTAATAGAACGTTAGGAGCCCTACTTAGATCCTTAATTTCAAAGAATGAATACATGGGAAGAAACTCTACCATTTGTGGAATTTGCATACAATAGAGCGATACATAGTACCACTCATTGTTCACCATTTGAGATTGTGTATGGCTTTAATCCTCTAACTCCACTAGATTTATCACCATTGCCGCCTAATATGTTTACTAGTGATGCAACATCTTCTAAGGCCGAATACGTAAAGGAATTGCACAAAGAAATCAAAGAAAGGATTGAAAAGAAAAATCGAAGCTAATCACTACCAAAAATCATGGGAGAAAGCAATTGATTTTTAAAAAAGGGGATTGGGTTTGGGTTCATCTACGAAAAGAGAGGTTTCCGGATCAAAGGAAGTCTAAACTACAACCAAGGGAGATGGTCCTTTTCAAGTACTTGAACGAATAAATGATAATGCATACAAGCTAGATCTTCGAGGTGAGTACAATGTAAGTTCTACTTTTAATGTGGTGACTTGACTCCTTTTGATGTAGGAATTGAAGATCTTGATTTGAGGTCAAATCCTTTACAGAGAAAGGGGATGATACGAATCAAATAACCGATCCATTGCATGTACTGAAGGACCTATTACAAGGAGTAAGGCGAAGAAGATTCAAGAGGAATATATATTACATCTTCAAAAGCTTGCCAATGCACAAGAAGAGACAAAACTTTTTCATCCCGAATTTATTTACAACGTTAGCACAACAAGTGAAGAAGAGATTGAAGTGAAGATGGCATAAGAATAGTAATTTTATTTTGGAAGATGACAACATGGCAGAATTTTAAATAAAGAAATTTCTAGATTTCTTATTTTGGGACTTTTTTATTTCAATGCTTGCCAACCATGCTCATTATTGCAATGGACCTTCTAGAAGAGTTGGTTGAGTGTATTTAAAGCATATCTACCCTTTTGTCTAGCATTTAAGCCATGCAATTTACTTTTGGCTTCTTATGTCTTATTTTCTACAAAATGCATTTAATAGCTTTTTGAGTCCTTTTTGTATTCCAAGGCATGCACGAATTTTTGGCCTTTAAAATGGCTTGTAATACATCATTTTGGACAGATTCATGAATGAAAATCTTGTGTTTTCTTAGACCCCATTTGGTGTTGTCTTTCTTTCAAATCTTGTTTTAGGTTTGAAGTTAAATCAATTCATTGGATTAGTCTTGATCAAACTAATTCTGGAGTGAGTTGTCTTAGGATCTAAGAGTGACCATTTTAGATTTTGAGTGTGATCTAAGTTAGCTATCATTGTGAGTTTTTACAAGGATCCTAGAAGGACCTCTAGCTTTGTAAAATTCAAGCAAGGATCGGCGCTTATCATTTGGTATCAGATGATGCCACTAACATAGCTAATCTTTTCTTTAGGGAAGTGGTTAGATTGCATGGAATTCCCAAAACAATTGTGAGTGATAGAGATGTCAAATTTTTAAGTCATTTTTGGAAAGTTTTATGGGGAAAATTAGGAACCAAGCTTTTGTTTTCTACAACATGTCACCCCCAAACTGATGGACAAACCGAGGTGGTTAATAGAACGTTAGGAGCCCTACTTAGATCCTTAATTTCAAAGAATCTGAATACATGGGAAGAAACTCTACCATTTGTGGAATTTGCATACAATAGAGCGATACATAGTACCACTCATTGTTCACCATTTGAGATTGTGTATGGCTTTAATCCTCTAACTCCACTAGATTTATCACCATTGCCGCCTAATATGTTTACTAGTGATGCAACATCTTCTAAGGCCGAATACGTAAAGGAATTGCACAAAGAAATCAAAGAAAGGATTGAAAAGAAAAATCAGAAGCTAATCACTACCAAAAATCATGGGAGAAAGCAATTGATTTTTAAAAAGGGGGATTGGGTTTGGGTTCATCTACGAAAAGAGAGGTTTCCGGATCAAAGGAAGTCTAAACTACAACCAAGGGGAGATGGTCCTTTTCAAGTACTTGAACGAATAAATGATAATGCATACAAGCTAGATCTTCGAGGTGAGTACAATGTAAGTTCTACTTTTAATGTGGCTGACTTGACTCCTTTTGATGTAGGAATTGAAGATCTTGATTTGAGGTCAAATCCTTTTACAGAAAGGGGGATGATACGAATCAAATAACCGATCCATTGCATGTACCGAAGGACCTATTACAAGGAGTAAGGCGAAGAAGATTCAAGAGGAATATATATTACATCTTCAAAAGCTTGCCAATGCACAAGAAGAGACAAAACTTTTTCATCCCGAATTTATTTACAACGTTAGCACAACAAGTGAAGAAGAGATTGAAGTGAAGATGGCATAAGAATAGTAATTTTATTTTGGAAGATGACAACATGGCAGAATTTTAAATAAAGAAATTTCTAGATTTCTTATTTTGGGACTTTTTTATTTCAATGCTTGCCAACCATGCTCATTATTGCAATGGACCTTCTAGAAGAGTTGGTTGAGTGTATTTAAAGCATATCTACCCTTTTGTCTAGCATTTAAGCCATGCAATTTACTTTTGGCTTCTTATGTCTTATTTTCTACAAAATGCATTTAATAGCTTTTTGAGTCCTTTTGTATTCCAAGGCATGCACGAATTTTTGGCCTTTAAAATGGCTTGTAATACATCATTTTGGACAGATTCATGAATGAAAATCTTGTGTTTTCTTAGACCCCATTTGGTGTTGTCTTTCTTTCAAATCTTGTTTTAGGTTTGAAGTTAAATCAATTCATTGGATTAGTCTTGATCAAACTAATTGCTGGAGTGAGTTGTCTTAGGATCTAAGAGTGACCATTTTAGATTTTGAGTGTGATCTAAGTTAGCTATCATTGTGAGTTTTTACAAGGATCCTAGAAGGACCTCTAGCTTTGTAAAATTCAAGCAAGGATCGGCGCTTATCATTTGGTATCGGATGATGCCACTAACATAGCTAATCTTTTCTTTAGGGAAGTGGTTAGATTGCATGGAATTCCCAAAACAATTGTGAGTGATAGAGATGTCAAATTTTTAAGTCATTTTTGGAAAGTTTTATGGGGAAAATTAGGAACCAAGCTTTTGTTTTCTACAACATGTCACCCCCAAACTGATGGACAAACGAGAGGTGGTTAATAGAACGTTAGGAGCCCTACTTAGATCCTTAATTTCAAAGAATGAATACATGGGAAGAAACTCTACCATTTGTGGAATTTGCATACAATAGAGCGATACATAGTACCACTCATTGTTCACCATTTGAGATTGTGTATGGCTTTAATCCTCTAACTCCACTAGATTTATCACCATTGCCGCCTAATATGTTTACTAGTGATGCAACATCTTCTAAGGCCGAATACGTAAAGGAATTGCACAAAGAAATCAAAGAAAGGATTGAAAAGAAAAATCGAAGCTAATCACTACCAAAAATCATGGGAGAAAGCAATTGATTTTTAAAAAAGGGGATTGGGTTTGGGTTCATCTACGAAAAGAGAGGTTTCGGATCAAAGGAAGTCTAAACTACAACCAAGGGGAGATGGTCCTTTTCAAGTACTTGAGCGAATAAATGATAATGCATACAAGCTAGATCTTGAGGTGAGTACAATGTAAGTTCTACTTTTAATGTGGTGACTTGACTCCTTTTGATGTAGGAATTGAAGATCTTGATTTGAGGTCAAATCCTTTTTGAGAAAGGGGATGATCTGAATCAAATAACCGATCCATTGCATGTACTGAAGGACCTATTACAAGGAGTAAGGCGAAGAAGATTCAAGAGGAATATATATTACATCTTCAAAAGCTTGCCAATGCACAAGAAGAGACAAAACTTTTTCATCCCGAATTTATTTACAACGTTAGCACAACAAGTGAAGAAGAGATTGAAGTGAAGATGGCATAAGAATAGTAATTTTATTTTGGAAGATGACAACATGGCAGAATTTTAAATAAAGAAATTTCTAGATTTCTTATTTTGGGACTTTTTTATTTCAATGCTTGCCAACCATGCTCATTATTGCAATGGACCTTCTAGAAGAGTTGGTTGAGTGTATTTAAAGCATATCTACCCTTTTGTCTAGCATTTAAGCCATGCAATTTACTTTTGGCTTCTTATGTCTTATTTTCTACAAAATGCATTTAATAGCTTTTTGAGTCCTTTTGTATTCCAAGGCATGCACGAATTTTTGGCCTTTAAAATGGCTTGTAATACATCATTTTGGACAGATTCATGAATGAAAATCTTGTGTTTTCTTAGACCCCATTTGGTGTTGTCTTTCTTTCAAATCTTGTTTTAGGTTTGAAGTTAAATCAATTCATTGGATTAGTCTTGATCAAACTAATGCTGGAGTGAGTTGTCTTAGGATCTAAGAGTGACCATTTTAGATTTTGAGTGTGATCTAAGTTAGCTATCATTGTGAGTTTTTACAAGGATCCTAGAAGGACCTCTAGCTTTGTAAAATTCAAGCAAGGATCGGCGCTTATCATTTGGTATCAGATGATGCCACTAACATAGCTAATCTTTTCTTTAGGGAAGTGGTTAGATTGCATGGAATTCCCAAAACAATTGTGAGTGATAGAGATGTCAAATTTTTAAGTCATTTTTGGAAAGTTTTATGGGGAAAATTAGGAACCAAGCTTTTGTTTTCTACAACATGTCACCCCCAAACTGATGGACAAACCGAGGTGGTTAATAGAACGTTAGGAGCCCTACTTAGATCCTTAATTTCAAAGAATCTGAATACATGGGAAGAAACTCTACCATTTGTGGAATTTGCATACAATAGAGCGATACATAGTACCACTCATTGTTCACCATTTGAGATTGTGTATGGCTTTAATCCTCTAACTCCACTAGATTTATCACCATTGCCGCCTAATATGTTTACTAGTGATGCAACATCTTCTAAGGCCGAATACGTAAAGGAATTGCACAAAGAAATCAAAGAAAGGATTGAAAAGAAAAATCAGAAGCTAATCACTACCAAAAATCATGGGAGAAAGCAATTGATTTTTAAAAAGGGGATTGGGTTTGGGTTCATCTACGAAAAAGAGAGGTTTCGGATCAAAGGAAGTCTAAACTACAACCAAGGGAGATGGTCCTTTTCAAGTACTTGAACGAATAAATGATAATGCATACAAGCTAGATCTTGAGGTGAGTACAATGTAAGTTCTACTTTTAATGTGGCTGACTTGACTCCTTTTGATGTAGGAATTGAAGATCTTGATTTGAGGTCAAATCCTTTTACAGAGAAGGGGGGGATGATCTGAATCAAATAACCGATCCATTGCATGTACCTGAAGGACCTATTACAAGGAGTAAGGCGAAGAAGATTCAAGAGGAATATATATTACATCTTCAAAAGCTTGCCAATGCACAAGAAGAGACAAAACTTTTTCATCCCGAATTTATTTACAACGTTAGCACAACAAGTGAAGAAGAGATTGAAGTGAAGATGGCATAAGAATAGTAATTTTATTTTGGAAGATGACAACATGGCAGAATTTTAAATAAAGAAATTTCTAGATTTCTTATTTTGGGACTTTTTTATTTCAATGCTTGCCAACCATGCTCATTATTGCAATGGACCTTCTAGAAGAGTTGGTTGAGTGTATTTAAAGCATATCTACCCTTTTGTCTAGCATTTAAGCCATGCAATTTACTTTTGGCTTCTTATGTCTTATTTTCTACAAAATGCATTTAATAGCTTTTTGAGTCCTTTTGTATTCCAAGGCATGCACGAATTTTTGGCCTTTAAAATGGCTTGTAATACATCATTTTGGACAGATTCATGAATGAAAATCTTGTGTTTTCTTAGACCCCATTTGGTGTTGTCTTTCTTTCAAATCTTGTTTTAGGTTTGAAGTTAAATCAATTCATTGGATTAGTCTTGATCAAACTAATTCTGGAGTGAGTTGTCTTAGGATCTAAGAGTGACCATTTTAGATTTTGAGTGTGATCTAAGTTAGCTATCATTGTGAGTTTTTACAAGGATCCTAGAAGGACCTCTAGCTTTGTAAAATTCAAGCAAGGATCGGCGCTTATCATTTGGTATCGAGATGATGCCACTAACATAGCTAATCTTTTCTTTAGGGAAGTGGTTAGATTGCATGGAATTCCCAAAACAATTGTGAGTGATAGAGATGTCAAATTTTTAAGTCATTTTTGGAAAGTTTTATGGGGAAAATTAGGAACCAAGCTTTTGTTTTCTACAACATGTCACCCCAAACTGATGGACAAACCGAGGTGGTTAATAGAACGTTAGGAGCCCTACTTAGATCCTTAATTTCAAAGAATCTGAATACATGGGAAGAAACTCTACCATTTGTGGAATTTGCATACAATAGAGCGATACATAGTACCACTCATTGTTCACCATTTGAGATTGTGTATGGCTTTAATCCTCTAACTCCACTAGATTTATCACCATTGCCGCCTAATATGTTTACTAGTGATGCAACATCTTCTAAGGCCGAATACGTAAAGGAATTGCACAAAGAAATCAAAGAAAGGATTGAAAAGAAAAATCGAAGCTAATCACTACCAAAAATCATGGGAGAAAGCAATTGATTTTTAAAAAGGGGATTGGGTTTGGGTTCATCTACGAAAAGAGAGGTTTCCGGATCAAAGGAAGTCTAAACTACAACCAAGGGAGATGGTCCTTTTCAAGTACTTGAACGAATAAATGATAATGCATACAAGCTAGATCTTCGAGGTGAGTACAATGTAAGTTCTACTTTTTAATGTGGTGACTTGACTCCTTTTGATGTAGGAATTGAAGATCTTGATTTGAGGTCAAATCCTTTTACAGAAAGGGGATGATACGAATCAAATAACCGATCCATTGCATGTACTGAAGGACCTATTACAAGGAGTAAGGCGAAGAAGATTCAAGAGGAATATATATTACATCTTCAAAAGCTTGCCAATGCACAAGAAGAGACAAAACTTTTTCATCCCGAATTTATTTACAACGTTAGCACAACAAGTGAAGAAGAGATTGAAGTGAAGATGGCATAAGAATAGTAATTTTATTTTGGAAGATGACAACATGGCAGAATTTTAAATAAAGAAATTTCTAGATTTCTTATTTTGGGACTTTTTTATTTCAATGCTTGCCAACCATGCTCATTATTGCAATGGACCTTCTAGAAGAGTTGGTTGAGTGTATTTAAAGCATATCTACCCTTTTTGTCTAGCATTTAAGCCATGCAATTTACTTTTGGCTTCTTATGTCTTATTTTCTACAAAATGCATTTAATAGCTTTTTGAGTCCTTTTGTATTCCAAGGCATGCACGAATTTTTGGCCTTTAAAATGGCTTGTAATACATCATTTTGGACAGATTCATGAATGAAAATCTTGTGTTTTCTTAGACCCCATTTGGTGTTGTCTTTCTTTCAAATCTTGTTTTAGGTTTGAAGTTAAATCAATTCATTGGATTAGTCTTGATCAAACTAATTCTGGAGTGAGTTGTCTTAGGATCTAAGAGTGACCATTTTAGATTTTGAGTGTGATCTAAGTTAGCTATCATTGTGAGTTTTTACAAGGATCCTAGAAGGACCTCTAGCTTTGTAAAATTCAAGCAAGGATCGGCGCTTATCATTTGGTATCGGATGATGCCACTAACATAGCTAATCTTTTCTTTAGGGAAGTGGTTAGATTGCATGGAATTCCCAAAACAATTGTGAGTGATAGAGATGTCAAATTTTTAAGTCATTTTTGGAAAGTTTTATGGGGAAAATTAGGAACCAAGCTTTTGTTTTCTACAACATGTCACCCCCAAACTGATGGACAAACCGAGGTGGTTAATAGAACGTTAGGAGCCCTACTTAGATCCTTAATTTCAAAGAATCTGAATACATGGGAAGAAACTCTACCATTTGTGGAATTTGCATACAATAGAGCGATACATAGTACCACTCATTGTTCACCATTTGAGATTGTGTATGGCTTTAATCCTCTAACTCCACTAGATTTATCACCATTGCCGCCTAATATGTTTACTAGTGATGCAACATCTTCTAAGGCCGAATACGTAAAGGAATTGCACAAAGAAATCAAAGAAAGGATTGAAAAGAAAAATCGAAGCTAATCACTACCAAAAATCATGGGAGAAAGCAATTGATTTTTAAAAGGGGATTGGGTTTGGGTTCATCTACGAAAAGAGAGGTTTCCGGATCAAAGGAAGTCTAAACTACAACCAAGGGAGATGGTCCTTTTCAAGTACTTGAACGAATAAATGATAATGCATACAAGCTAGATCTTCGAGGTGAGTACAATGTAAGTTCTACTTTTAATGTGGTGACTTGACTCCTTTTGATGTAGGAATTGAAGATCTTGATTTGAGGTCAAATCCTTTTCTGAAAGGGGATGATCTGAATCAAATAACCGATCCATTGCATGTACTGAAGGACCTATTACAAGGAGTAAGGCGAAGAAGATTCAAGAGGAATATATATTACATCTTCAAAAGCTTGCCAATGCACAAGAAGAGACAAAACTTTTTCATCCCGAATTTATTTACAACGTTAGCACAACAAGTGAAGAAGAGATTGAAGTGAAGATGGCATAAGAATAGTAATTTTATTTTGGAAGATGACAACATGGCAGAATTTTAAATAAAGAAATTTCTAGATTTCTTATTTTGGGACTTTTTATTTCAATGCTTGCCAACCATGCTCATTATTGCAATGGACCTTCTAGAAGAGTTGGTTGAGTGTATTTAAAGCATATCTACCCTTTTGTCTAGCATTTAAGCCATGCAATTTACTTTTGGCTTCTTATGTCTTATTTTCTACAAAATGCATTTAATAGCTTTTGAGTCCTTTTGTATTCCAAGGCATGCACGAATTTTTGGCCTTTAAAATGGCTTGTAATACATCATTTTGGACAGATTCATGAATGAAAATCTTGTGTTTTCTTAGACCCCATTTGGTGTTGTCTTTCTTTCAAATCTTGTTTTAGGTTTGAAGTTAAATCAATTCATTGGATTAGTCTTGATCAAACTAATTGGAGTGAGTTGTCTTAGGATCTAAGAGTGACCATTTTAGATTTTGAGTGTGATCTAAGTTAGCTATCATTGTGAGTTTTACAAGGATCCTAGAAGGACCTCTAGCTTTGTAAAATTCAAGCAAGGATCGGCGCTTATCATTTGGTATCAGATGATGCCACTAACATAGCTAATCTTTTCTTTAGGGAAGTGGTTAGATTGCATGGAATTCCCAAAACAATTGTGAGTGATAGAGATGTCAAATTTTTAAGTCATTTTTGGAAAGTTTTATGGGGAAAATTAGGAACCAAGCTTTTGTTTTCTACAACATGTCACCCCAAACTGATGGACAAACCGAGGTGGTTAATAGAACGTTAGGAGCCCTACTTAGATCCTTAATTTCAAAGAATCTGAATACATGGGAAGAAACTCTACCATTTGTGGAATTTGCATACAATAGAGCGATACATAGTACCACTCATTGTTCACCATTTGAGATTGTGTATGGCTTTAATCCTCTAACTCCACTAGATTTATCACCATTGCCGCCTAATATGTTTACTAGTGATGCAACATCTTCTAAGGCCGAATACGTAAAGGAATTGCACAAAGAAATCAAAGAAAGGATTGAAAAGAAAAATCAGAAGCTAATCACTACCAAAAATCATGGGAGAAAGCAATTGATTTTTAAAAAGGGGGATTGGGTTTGGGTTCATCTACGAAAAGAGAGGTTTCCGGATCAAAGGAAGTCTAAACTACAACCAAGGGGAGATGGTCCTTTTCAAGTACTTGAACGAATAAATGATAATGCATACAAGCTAGATCTTCGAGGTGAGTACAATGTAAGTTCTACTTTTAATGTGGCTGACTTGACTCCTTTTGATGTAGGAATTGAAGATCTTGATTTGAGGTCAAATCCTTTTACAGAAAGGGGGGATGATACGAATCAAATAACCGATCCATTGCATGTACCTGAAGGACCTATTACAAGGAGTAAGGCGAAGAAGATTCAAGAGGAATATATATTACATCTTCAAAAGCTTGCCAATGCACAAGAAGAGACAAAACTTTTTCATCCCGAATTTATTTACAACGTTAGCACAACAAGTGAAGAAGAGATTGAAGTGAAGATGGCATAAGAATAGTAATTTTATTTTGGAAGATGACAACATGGCAGAATTTTAAATAAAGAAATTTCTAGATTTCTTATTTTGGGACTTTTTTATTTCAATGCTTGCCAACCATGCTCATTATTGCAATGGACCTTCTAGAAGAGTTGGTTGAGTGTATTTAAAGCATATCTACCCTTTTGTCTAGCATTTAAGCCATGCAATTTACTTTTGGCTTCTTATGTCTTATTTTCTACAAAATGCATTTAATAGCTTTTGAGTCCTTTTTGTATTCCAAGGCATGCACGAATTTTTGGCCTTTAAAATGGCTTGTAATACATCATTTTGGACAGATTCATGAATGAAAATCTTGTGTTTTCTTAGACCCCATTTGGTGTTGTCTTTCTTTCAAATCTTGTTTTAGGTTTGAAGTTAAATCAATTCATTGGATTAGTCTTGATCAAACTAATTCTGGAGTGAGTTGTCTTAGGATCTAAGAGTGACCATTTTAGATTTTGAGTGTGATCTAAGTTAGCTATCATTGTGAGTTTTTACAAGGATCCTAGAAGGACCTCTAGCTTTGTAAAATTCAAGCAAGGATCGGCGCTTATCATTTGGTATCAGATGATGCCACTAACATAGCTAATCTTTTCTTTAGGGAAGTGGTTAGATTGCATGGAATTCCCAAAACAATTGTGAGTGATAGAGATGTCAAATTTTTAAGTCATTTTTGGAAAGTTTTATGGGGAAAATTAGGAACCAAGCTTTTGTTTTCTACAACATGTCACCCCAAACTGATGGACAAACCGAGGTGGTTAATAGAACGTTAGGAGCCCTACTTAGATCCTTAATTTCAAAGAATCTGAATACATGGGAAGAAACTCTACCATTTGTGGAATTTGCATACAATAGAGCGATACATAGTACCACTCATTGTTCACCATTTGAGATTGTGTATGGCTTTAATCCTCTAACTCCACTAGATTTATCACCATTGCCGCCTAATATGTTTACTAGTGATGCAACATCTTCTAAGGCCGAATACGTAAAGGAATTGCACAAAGAAATCAAAGAAAGGATTGAAAAGAAAAATCGAAGCTAATCACTACCAAAAATCATGGGAGAAAGCAATTGATTTTTAAAAGGGGATTGGGTTTGGGTTCATCTACGAAAAGAGAGGTTTCCGGATCAAAGGAAGTCTAAACTACAACCAAGGGAGATGGTCCTTTTCAAGTACTTGAACGAATAAATGATAATGCATACAAGCTAGATCTTCGAGGTGAGTACAATGTAAGTTCTACTTTTAATGTGGTGACTTGACTCCTTTTGATGTAGGAATTGAAGATCTTGATTTGAGGTCAAATCCTTTTACACTGAAAGGGGGATGATACTGAATCAAATAACCGATCCATTGCATGTACCTGAAGGACCTATTACAAGGAGTAAGGCGAAGAAGATTCAAGAGGAATATATATTACATCTTCAAAAGCTTGCCAATGCACAAGAAGAGACAAAACTTTTTCATCCCGAATTTATTTACAACGTTAGCACAACAAGTGAAGAAGAGATTGAAGTGAAGATGGCATAAGAATAGTAATTTTATTTTGGAAGATGACAACATGGCAGAATTTTAAATAAAGAAATTTCTAGATTTCTTATTTTGGGACTTTTTTATTTCAATGCTTGCCAACCATGCTCATTATTGCAATGGACCTTCTAGAAGAGTTGGTTGAGTGTATTTAAAGCATATCTACCCTTTTGTCTAGCATTTAAGCCATGCAATTTACTTTTGGCTTCTTATGTCTTATTTTCTACAAAATGCATTTAATAGCTTTTTGAGTCCTTTTGTATTCCAAGGCATGCACGAATTTTTGGCCTTTAAAATGGCTTGTAATACATCATTTTGGACAGATTCATGAATGAAAATCTTGTGTTTTCTTAGACCCCATTTGGTGTTGTCTTTCTTTCAAATCTTGTTTTAGGTTTGAAGTTAAATCAATTCATTGGATTAGTCTTGATCAAACTAATTCAGGAGTGAGTTGTCTTAGGATCTAAGAGTGACCATTTTAGATTTTGAGTGTGATCTAAGTTAGCTATCATTGTGAGTTTTTACAAGGATCCTAGAAGGACCTCTAGCTTTGTAAAATTCAAGCAAGGATCGAAGCGCTTATCATTTGGTATCGATGATGCCACTAACATAGCTAATCTTTTCTTTAGGGAAGTGGTTAGATTGCATGGAATTCCCAAAACAATTGTGAGTGATAGAGATGTCAAATTTTTAAGTCATTTTTGGAAAGTTTTATGGGGAAAATTAGGAACCAAGCTTTTGTTTTCTACAACATGTCACCCCCAAACTGATGGACAAACGAGGGTGGTTAATAGAACGTTAGGAGCCCTACTTAGATCCTTAATTTCAAAGAATCTGAATACATGGGAAGAAACTCTACCATTTGTGGAATTTGCATACAATAGAGCGATACATAGTACCACTCATTGTTCACCATTTGAGATTGTGTATGGCTTTAATCCTCTAACTCCACTAGATTTATCACCATTGCCGCCTAATATGTTTACTAGTGATGCAACATCTTCTAAGGCCGAATACGTAAAGGAATTGCACAAAGAAATCAAAGAAAGGATTGAAAAGAAAAATCGAAGCTAATCACTACCAAAAATCATGGGAGAAAGCAATTGATTTTTAAAAAGGGGATTGGGTTTGGGTTCATCTACGAAAAGAGAGGTTTCCGGATCAAAGGAAGTCTAAACTACAACCAAGGGAGATGGTCCTTTTCAAGTACTTGAACGAATAAATGATAATGCATACAAGCTAGATCTTCGAGGTGAGTACAATGTAAGTTCTACTTTTAATGTGGCTGACTTGACTCCTTTTGATGTAGGAATTGAAGATCTTGATTTGAGGTCAAATCCTTTTACAGAAAGAGGGGATGATACGAATCAAATAACCGATCCATTGCATGTACCTGAAGGACCTATTACAAGGAGTAAGGCGAAGAAGATTCAAGAGGAATATATATTACATCTTCAAAAGCTTGCCAATGCACAAGAAGAGACAAAACTTTTTCATCCCGAATTTATTTACAACGTTAGCACAACAAGTGAAGAAGAGATTGAAGTGAAGATGGCATAAGAATAGTAATTTTATTTTGGAAGATGACAACATGGCAGAATTTTAAATAAAGAAATTTCTAGATTTCTTATTTTGGGACTTTTTTATTTCAATGCTTGCCAACCATGCTCATTATTGCAATGGACCTTCTAGAAGAGTTGGTTGAGTGTATTTAAAGCATATCTACCCTTTTGTCTAGCATTTAAGCCATGCAATTTACTTTTGGCTTCTTATGTCTTATTTTCTACAAAATGCATTTAATAGCTTTTTGAGTCCTTTTGTATTCCAAGGCATGCACGAATTTTTGGCCTTTAAAATGGCTTGTAATACATCATTTTGGACAGATTCATGAATGAAAATCTTGTGTTTTCTTAGACCCCATTTGGTGTTGTCTTTCTTTCAAATCTTGTTTTAGGTTTGAAGTTAAATCAATTCATTGGATTAGTCTTGATCAAACTAATTCTGGAGTGAGTTGTCTTAGGATCTAAGAGTGACCATTTTAGATTTTGAGTGTGATCTAAGTTAGCTATCATTGTGAGTTTTTACAAGGATCCTAGAAGGACCTCTAGCTTTGTAAAATTCAAGCAAGGATCGGCGCTTATCATTTGGTATCGGATGATGCCACTAACATAGCTAATCTTTTCTTTAGGGAAGTGGTTAGATTGCATGGAATTCCCAAAACAATTGTGAGTGATAGAGATGTCAAATTTTTAAGTCATTTTTGGAAAGTTTTATGGGGAAAATTAGGAACCAAGCTTTTGTTTTCTACAACATGTCACCCCCAAACTGATGGACAAACCGAGGTGGTTAATAGAACGTTAGGAGCCCTACTTAGATCCTTAATTTCAAAGAATCTGAATACATGGGAAGAAACTCTACCATTTGTGGAATTTGCATACAATAGAGCGATACATAGTACCACTCATTGTTCACCATTTGAGATTGTGTATGGCTTTAATCCTCTAACTCCACTAGATTTATCACCATTGCCGCCTAATATGTTTACTAGTGATGCAACATCTTCTAAGGCCGAATACGTAAAGGAATTGCACAAAGAAATCAAAGAAAGGATTGAAAAGAAAAATCGAAGCTAATCACTACCAAAAATCATGGGAGAAAGCAATTGATTTTAAAAAAGGGGATTGGGTTTGGGTTCATCTACGAAAAGAGAGGTTTCCGGATCAAAGGAAGTCTAAACTACAACCAAGGGAGATGGTCCTTTTCAAGTACTTGAACGAATAAATGATAATGCATACAAGCTAGATCTTCGAGGTGAGTACAATGTAAGTTCTACTTTTAATGTGGCTGACTTGACTCCTTTTGATGTAGGAATTGAAGATCTTGATTTGAGGTCAAATCCTTTTACAGAAAGGGGGGATGATACGAATCAAATAACCGATCCATTGCATGTACTGAAGGACCTATTACAAGGAGTAAGGCGAAGAAGATTCAAGAGGAATATATATTACATCTTCAAAAGCTTGCCAATGCACAAGAAGAGACAAAACTTTTTCATCCCGAATTTATTTACAACGTTAGCACAACAAGTGAAGAAGAGATTGAAGTGAAGATGGCATAAGAATAGTAATTTTATTTTGGAAGATGACAACATGGCAGAATTTTAAATAAAGAAATTTCTAGATTTCTTATTTTGGGACTTTTTATTTCAATGCTTACAACCATGCTCATTATTGCAATGGACCTTCTAGAAGAGTTGGTTGAGTGTATTTAAAGCATATCTACCCTTTTGTCTAGCATTTAAGCCATGCAATTTACTTTTGGCTTCTTATGTCTTATTTTCTACAAAATGCATTTAATAGCTTTTTGAGTCCTTTTTGTATTCCAAGGCATGCACGAATTTTTGGCCTTTAAAATGGCTTGTAATACATCATTTTGGACAGATTCATGAATGAAAATCTTGTGTTTTCTTAGACCCCATTTGGTGTTGTCTTTCTTTCAAATCTTGTTTTAGGTTTGAAGTTAAATCAATTCATTGGATTAGTCTTGATCAAACTAATTCTGGAGTGAGTTGTCTTAGGATCTAAGAGTGACCATTTTAGATTTTGAGTGTGATCTAAGTTAGCTATCATTGTGAGTTTTTACAAGGATCCTAGAAGGACCTCTAGCTTTGTAAAATTCAAGCAAGGATCGGGCGCTTATCATTTGGTATCGGATGATGCCACTAACATAGCTAATCTTTTCTTTAGGGAAGTGGTTAGATTGCATGGAATTCCCAAAACAATTGTGAGTGATAGAGATGTCAAATTTTTAAGTCATTTTTGGAAAGTTTTATGGGGAAAATTAGGAACCAAGCTTTTGTTTTCTACAACATGTCACCCCCAAACTGATGGACAAACCGAGGTGGTTAATAGAACGTTAGGAGCCCTACTTAGATCCTTAATTTCAAAGAATCTGAATACATGGGAAGAAACTCTACCATTTGTGGAATTTGCATACAATAGAGCGATACATAGTACCACTCATTGTTCACCATTTGAGATTGTGTATGGCTTTAATCCTCTAACTCCACTAGATTTATCACCATTGCCGCCTAATATGTTTACTAGTGATGCAACATCTTCTAAGGCCGAATACGTAAAGGAATTGCACAAAGAAATCAAAGAAAGGATTGAAAAGAAAAATCGAAGCTAATCACTACCAAAAATCATGGGAGAAAGCAATTGATTTTTAAAAAGGGGATTGGGTTTGGGTTCATCTACGAAAAAGAGGTTTCCGATCAAAGGAAGTCTAAACTACAACCAAGGGAGATGGTCCTTTTCAAGTACTTGAACGAATAAATGATAATGCATACAAGCTAGATCTTCGAGGTGAGTACAATGTAAGTTCTACTTTTAATGTGGCTAACTTGACTCCTTTTGATGTAGGAATTGAAGATCTTGATTTGAGGTCAAATCCTTTTACTGAAAAGGGGATGATACGAATCAAATAACCGATCCATTGCATGTACCTGAAGGACCTATTACAAGGAGTAAGGCGAAGAAGATTCAAGAGGAATATATATTACATCTTCAAAAGCTTGCCAATGCACAAGAAGAGACAAAACTTTTTCATCCCGAATTTATTTACAACGTTAGCACAACAAGTGAAGAAGAGATTGAAGTGAAGATGGCATAAGAATAGTAATTTTATTTTGGAAGATGACAACATGGCAGAATTTTAAATAAAGAAATTTCTAGATTTCTTATTTTGGGACTTTTTTATTTCAATGCTTGCCAACCATGCTCATTATTGCAATGGACCTTCTAGAAGAGTTGGTTGAGTGTATTTAAAGCATATCTACCCTTTTGTCTAGCATTTAAGCCATGCAATTTACTTTTGGCTTCTTATGTCTTATTTTCTACAAAATGCATTTAATAGCTTTTTGAGTCCTTTTGTATTCCAAGGCATGCACGAATTTTTGGCCTTTAAAATGGCTTGTAATACATCATTTTGGACAGATTCATGAATGAAAATCTTGTGTTTTCTTAGACCCCATTTGGTGTTGTCTTTCTTTCAAATCTTGTTTTAGGTTTGAAGTTAAATCAATTCATTGGATTAGTCTTGATCAAACTAATTCTGGAGTGAGTTGTCTTAGGATCTAAGAGTGACCATTTTAGATTTTGAGTGTGATCTAAGTTAGCTATCATTGTGAGTTTTACAAGGATCCTAGAAGGACCTCTAGCTTTGTAAAATTCAAGCAAGGATCGGCGCTTATCATTTGGTATCGATGATGCCACTAACATAGCTAATCTTTTCTTTAGGGAAGTGGTTAGATTGCATGGAATTCCCAAAACAATTGTGAGTGATAGAGATGTCAAATTTTTAAGTCATTTTTGGAAAGTTTTATGGGGAAAATTAGGAACCAAGCTTTTGTTTTCTACAACATGTCACCCCCAAACTGATGGACAAACCGAGGTGGTTAATAGAACGTTAGGAGCCCTACTTAGATCCTTAATTTCAAAGAAATGAATACATGGGAAGAAACTCTACCATTTGTGGAATTTGCATACAATAGAGCGATACATAGTACCACTCATTGTTCACCATTTGAGATTGTGTATGGCTTTAATCCTCTAACTCCACTAGATTTATCACCATTGCCGCCTAATATGTTTACTAGTGATGCAACATCTTCTAAGGCCGAATACGTAAAGGAATTGCACAAAGAAATCAAAGAAAGGATTGAAAAGAAAAATCGAAGCTAATCACTACCAAAAATCATGGGAGAAAGCAATTGATTTTTAAAAAGGGGGATTGGGTTTGGGTTCATCTACTAAAAGAGAGGTTTCCCGATCAAAGGAAGTCTAAACTACAACCAAGGGAGATGGTCCTTTTCAAGTACTTGAACGAATAAATGATAATGCATACAAGCTAGATCTTCGAGGTGAGTACAATGTAAGTTCTACTTTTAATGTGGGTGACTTGACTCCTTTTGATGTAGGAATTGAAGATCTTGATTTGAGGTCAAATCCTTTTCTGAGAAAGGGGGATGATACGAATCAAATAACCGATCCATTGCATGTACTGAAGGACCTATTACAAGGAGTAAGGCGAAGAAGATTCAAGAGGAATATATATTACATCTTCAAAAAGCTTGCCAATGCACAAGAAGAGACAAAACTTTTTCATCCCGAATTTATTTACAACGTTAGCACAACAAGTGAAGAAGAGATTGAAGTGAAGATGGCATAAGAATAGTAATTTTATTTTGGAAGATGACAACATGGCAGAATTTTAAATAAAGAAATTTCTAGATTTCTTATTTTGGGACTTTTTTATTTCAATGCTTGCCAACCATGCTCATTATTGCAATGGACCTTCTAGAAGAGTTGGTTGAGTGTATTTAAAGCATATCTACCCTTTTGTCTAGCATTTAAGCCATGCAATTTACTTTTGGCTTCTTATGTCTTATTTTCTACAAAATGCATTTAATAGCTTTTTGAGTCTTTTTGTATTCCAAGGCATGCACGAATTTTTGGCCTTTAAAATGGCTTGTAATACATCATTTTGGAGAGATTCATGAATGAAAAACTTGTGTTTTCTTAGACCCCATTTGGTGTTGTCTTTCTTTCAAATCTTGTTTTAGGTTTGAAGTTAAATCAATTCATTGGATTAGTCTTGATCAAACTAATTCTGGAGTGAGTTGTCTTAGGATCTAAGAGTGGCCATTTTAGATTTTGAGTGTGATCTAAGTTAGCTATCATTGTGAGTTTTTACAAGGATCCTAGAAGGACCTCTAGCTTTGTAAAATTCAAGCAAGGATCGGCGCTTATCATTTGGTATCGGATGATGCCACTAACATAGCTAATCCTTTCTTTAGGGAAGTGGTTAGATTGCATGGAATTCCCAAAACAATTGTGAGTGATAGAGATGTCAAATTTTTAAGTCATTTTTGGAAAGTTTTATGGGGAAAATTAGGAACCAAGCTTTTGTTTTCTACAACATGTCACCCCAAACTGATGGACAAACCGAGGTGGTTAATAGAACGTTAGGAGCCCTACTTAGATCCTTAATTTCAAAGAATCTGAATACATGGGAAGAAACTCTACCATTTGTGGAATTTGCATACAATAGAGCGATACATAGTACCACTCATTGTTCACCATTTGAGATTGTGTATGGCTTTAATCCTCTAACTCCACTAGATTTATCACCATTGCCGCCTAATATGTTTACTAGTGATGCAACATCTTCTAAGGCCGAATACGTAAAGGAATTGCACAAAGAAATCAAAGAAAGGATTGAAAAGAAAAATCGGAAGCTAATCACTACCAAACATCATGGGAGAAAGCAATTGATTTTAAAAAGGGGATTGGGTTTGGGTTCATCTACGAAAAGAGAGGTTTCCGGATCAAAGGAAGTCTAAACTACAACCAAGGGGAGATGGTCCTTTTCAAGTACTTGAACGAATAAATGATAATGCATACAAGCTAGATCTTGAGGTGAGTACAATGTAAGTTCTACTTTTAATGTGGTGACTTGACTCCTTTTGATGTAGGAATTGAAGATCTTGATTTGAGGTCAAATCCTTTTACAGAAAGGGGATGATACTGAATCAAATAACCGATCCATTGCATGTACTGAAGGACCTATTACAAGGAGTAAGGCGAAGAAGATTCAAGAGGAATATATATTACATCTTCAAAAGCTTGCCAATGCACAAGAAGAGACAAAACTTTTTCATCCCGAATTTATTTACAACGTTAGCACAACAAGTGAAGAAGAGATTGAAGTGAAGATGGCATAAGAATAGTAATTTTATTTTGGAAGATGACAACATGGCAGAATTTTAAATAAAGAAATTTCTAGATTTCTTATTTTGGGACTTTTTTATTTCAATGCTTGCCAACCATGCTCATTATTGCAATGGACCTTCTAGAAGAGTTGGTTGAGTGTATTTAAAGCATATCTACCCTTTTGTCTAGCATTTAAGCCATGCAATTTACTTTTGGCTTCTTATGTCTTATTTTCTACAAAATGCATTTAATAGCTTTTTGAGTCCTTTTGTATTCCAAGGCATGCACGAATTTTTGGCCTTTAAAATGGCTTGTAATACATCATTTTGGACAGATTCATGAATGAAAATCTTGTGTTTTCTTAGACCCCATTTGGTGTTGTCTTTCTTTCAAATCTTGTTTTAGGTTTGAAGTTAAATCAATTCATTGGATTAGTCTTGATCAAACTAATTCTGGAGTGAGTTGTCTTAGGATCTAAGAGTGACCATTTTAGATTTTGAGTGTGATCTAAGTTAGCTATCATTGTGAGTTTTTACAAGGATCCTAGAAGGACCTCTAGCTTTGTAAAATTCAAGCAAGGATCGGCGCTTATCATTTGGTATCGAGATGATGCCACTAACATAGCTAATCTTTTCTTTAGGAAGTGGTTAGATTGCATGGAATTCCCAAAACAATTGTGAGTGATAGAGATGTCAAATTTTTAAGTCATTTTGGAAAGTTTTATGGGGAAAATTAGGAACCAAGCTTTTGTTTTCTACAACATGTCACCCCAAACTGATGGACAAACCGAGGTGGTTAATAGAACGTTAGGAGCCCTACTTAGATCCTTAATTTCAAAGAATCTGAATACATGGGAAGAAACTCTACCATTTGTGGAATTTGCATACAATAGAGCGATACATAGTACCACTCATTGTTCACCATTTGAGATTGTGTATGGCTTTAATCCTCTAACTCCACTAGATTTATCACCATTGCCGCCTAATATGTTTACTAGTGATGCAACATCTTCTAAGGCCGAATACGTAAAGGAATTGCACAAAGAAATCAAAGAAAGGATTGAAAAGAAAAATCGAAGCTAATCACTACCAAAAATCATGGGAGAAAGCAATTGATTTTTAAAAAGGGGATTGGGTTTGGGTTCATCTACGAAAAAGAGGTTCCGGATCAAAGGAAGTCTAAACTACAACCAAGGGAGATGGTCCTTTTCAAGTACTTGAACGAATAAATGATAATGCATACAAGCTAGATCTTGAGGTGAGTACAATGTAAGTTCTACTTTTAATGTGGCTGACTTGACTCCTTTTGATGTAGGAATTGAAGATCTTGATTTGAGGTCAAATCCTTTTCTGAGAAAGGGGGATGATACGAATCAAATAACCGATCCATTGCATGTACACTGAAGGACCTATTACAAGGAGTAAGGCGAAGAAGATTCAAGAGGAATATATATTACATCTTCAAAAGCTTGCCAATGCACAAGAAGAGACAAAACTTTTTCATCCCGAATTTATTTACAACGTTAGCTCAACAAGTGAAGAAGAGATTGAAGTGAAGATGGCATAAGAATAGTAATTTTATTTTGGAAGATGACAACATGGCAGAATTTTAAATAAAGAAATTTCTAGATTTCTTATTTTGGGACTTTTTTATTTCAATGCTTGCCAACCATGCTCATTATTGCAATGGACCTTCTAGAAGAGTTGGTTGAGTGTATTTAAAGCATATCTACCCTTTTGTCTAGCATTTAAGCCATGCAATTTACTTTTGGCTTCTTATGTCTTATTTTCTACAAAATGCATTTAATAGCTTTTTGAGTCCTTTTGTATCCCAAGGCATGTTCGAATTTTTGGCCTTTAAAATGGCTTGTAATACATCATTTTGGACAGATTCATGAATGAAAATCTTGTGTTTTCTTAGACCCCATTTGGTGTTGTCTTTCTTTCAAATCTTGTTTTAGGTTTGAAGTTAAATCAATTCATTGGATTAGTCTTGATCAAACTAATTCTGGAGTGAGTTGTCTTAGGATCTAAGAGTGACCATTTTAGATTTTGAGTGTGATCTAAGTTAGCTATCATTGTGAGTTTTTAGAAGGATCCTAGAAGGACCTCTAGCTTTGTAAAATTCAAGCAAGGATCGGCGCTTATCATTAGAAGTTAATATTTTCCTTTTTATTGCAATGGTGTTGTGAGAAATCACCATGTAGACTAAAAATACAAGAACTTTGACCCACGAAATTCAAGTACTCATCGAAAAAAGTGAGTTTAATTAAACTTTTTGGTTTTAAAAAATTTAGTTTATAAAGTTGAAAAAAAAAAAAACCTTTCTGTTTTTAATTATCAAAATTTCAAATTTTTGACACGAATAGGAAATGGTAAAGAAGACAACCATAAATGTTTATGCTACTCCACACATTAACTTTTTTCTTTTTCATTGCAACAATGTTGTGAGGAAACTTCATGCTGACTAAAACCAATGAAAATTTGACCCAAAATATTCGAATACTCAATGAAAAAAGTGAGTTTAATAATCAAAAAACAAAAAAGTTACGATTTTTTGTATATCAAAAGTTCAAAAATTAAAACTTTTGGGTTTACAAAAATTGGTTTTAAATGATAAAAATGAAAGCTTTATGTTTAAAAATTATTAAAATTTCAAATTTTTTATATGGATAACAAATCTGCGAGAAAAATGATGATAAGTGTTTGAACTACTTCCACAATATAACTTTATAAAAATTGATCTTGTGTTAATTCGAAAGATTAGAATTTGATGCGTTCGAGTAAGTGTTTTATAGCGTTTAAGAATCAAAGTTAGAAGTTAATATTTTCCTTTTTATTGCAATGGTGTTGTGAGAAATCACCATGTAGACTAAAAATACAAGAACTTTGACCCACGAAATTCAAGTACTCATCGAAAAAAGTGAGTTTAATAATCTATAGACAAAAAGTTAGAATATTTTTAATATCAAAAATTAAAAAAATTAAACTTTTTGGTTTTAAAAAATTTAGTTTATAAAGTTGAAAAAAAAAAAAAAAACTTTTCTGTTTTTAATTATCAAAATTTCAAATTTTTGACACGAATAAGAAATGGTAAAGAAGACAACCATAAATGTTTATGCTACTCGCACACATTAACTTTTTTCTTTTTCATTGCAACAATGTTGTGAGGAAACTTCATGTTGACTAAAACCAATGAAAATTTGACCTAAAATATTCAAATACTGAATGAAAAAAGTGAGTTTAATAGTCTAAAAACAAAAAAGTTGCGATTTTTTGTATATCAAAAATTCAAAAATTAAAACTTTTGGGTTTACAAAAATTGGTTTTAAATGATAAAAATGAAAGCTTTATGTTTAAAAATTATTAAAATTTCAAATTTTTTATATGGATAACAAATCTTGCAGAAAAGAGTGATAAGTGTTTTGATAAGGATAATGGAGTTCCACAAGTTGCACTTGGACCTATTACACGATCCAAAGCAAAGAAGATTCAACAAGCATTCATTCTTCACCTTCGACAGTGGATAGCTTCAATTCAAAATTCATTTCAAGTGCTAGAGACCATTTCAAGGGAAGAGGAACCATTTGATGCTTTGGAAGTCAATGTATGCAAGATTGAAGTTGTCCATGGAATTAATGACATTTGACTTGATTTAAATGTCTTAATCATTCGACAAGGGGAAATACAAATGTTAGAGTTGGCAACACAAACATCAATTTTCAGATTTTAGGAGCTTTTATGCAAGTCTATGTTTAAAATCTTGTTTTTAATGTTTTAGGTTATATTTTGCAACAATGGCATTATGGTAATTATGTTGGTTTTCTTTATTTTAGGTTTAACTTTCATAGGCTATAAATAGCCATGAAGTAAGTTGTAAAACTCAGATTTTGATTGAATGAAAATTAGCTCTCTACAAGAGATCATTTTCTTAGAATTTTTGGGCATGTTCTTTGTCTCTTTTTCTAAGTTTCCCTTGCAATCTTGTGATAGAATGCATTTGAGCCATTCAATCCAGCCTTGATCAAGCTTGATTGTGGAGTGACTCAATCTAGAACAAGATCTTCCATATCTTGCTTCTAGATCATTGATCTTAAGGGTAATCAAATTCTAGCCTTTTCTCTTGGTTGTTCCCAAATCTATAAGGAGGTGTTAATCTCTTAATTCAAGGGTTCTTGCTTCATCATAAGCTTGGATCTTTGGGCTGAGAATTAGGGTTGCCTTATCATTTGGTATCAGAGCATAGGTTGCATCTTTGTGCTCTAGATTTGATTTTATCTTTAACTTTCAGCAATTCGTTCATCTTCTTGTTCAGATCTTGTTTCTCTGTTTTTTTCATCATTGTTGGATCTATAAAAAAAAAAAAAAAAAGTTCATGGTTCGATCTTGAATTATTCTTGTCCAATTTTAAACTGTTGCATTGAATGCTTATATTTTCGATTGTAATACCTCGATAACGATCGAATTTTACAAAACTGTTCTTCTGTAAATATTTAGATCAGTACGTTATCTTTAATCCTTAAGAAGACGACTTATTCAAATTAGCATCGTAAAGCATTCGTTTGTGGGTTTCTTTTTCAGTGTGTAATTTACCCGAAAAAAAAAAAAAAAAAATTGCCAGATATTTATCTTTCTTTTCCATCAAATTCCTTGTGGCCTACTCTAGATTTGATTTCATTATATCCTTGTGGCCAACCCTATATTTGAATTGATTTTATCTTTTATTTTTATCCATGTGCCTACTGTTGTTTCCAGTTATAACACCTTGCTAACGATCGAATTTGTCAAATTGTCCATCTACAAAAATTTAGATCGGTGTGTTATCTATATTCTTCAAGAAGGCCATTTACTCAAATTAGTAATTTCAAACGTCCATTTGTTTGTTTCCTTCTGAGTGTTCCATATATCCGAAAAAAAAAAAATCTGAACATTTATCTTTCTTTCTATTTCTTTTTGTTCTTGATTTTGTTATTTCATAATTTTTCTTGTCTTGGCTGATTTGTAAGGCTCACTATTACAAGATTTGCTTTATCCATATTAGCCTACCTTTATCAAACTTTAGCCACTTTCCCAAATAGCCTACCTTTGTGTGTGATAAACACGAGCATTCCGAGTGTAAAATTCAGTGAGTTGAGTGTGTGAGGTCCTTCATATATATTTTACTATTTTACAACCATGAATCAAGATGGGAGAGATGGAGAGGAGATTAGTGAAGCTAGGTGGAGAGAAGCTCAAAGTGGGGTCATTAATCGTTTAACTCAAGTTGTTAATTCCTTAAGCGATAGGTTGGAGCGAATGGAAGTAGCTTTAGGAAATCCTCAAGGGAGGGAGGATAACTTTAATTATGAAGGAGTTGAAAATGAAGATGGAGAAGATAATGTTAACCTCTTAGCGGGATACAATCCACGGGGAGGGAGAGTTTTAGGTCGAGGGGACGAGGAGGAAGAAGAGGGGCAGGGAAATTATAGCACCTAGAAGGGTCGAAAGGAGAACCAATATGAAAGAGGAGTAGGGGAGTAAAGCTTAAAATTCCTACTTTCCATGGGAAATCTGATCCGGAGGAGTATTTGCAATATGAGAGCAAAATTGAGCATGTTTTCGATTGCAACAACTTTAGTGAAGAAAGGAAGTTGAAACTTGCCGTTGCTGAATTTTGTGATTATGCCAATATTTGGTGGGCTTCTTTGAAATCCGAATGGAGGAGAAATTTTGAAGAACCAATTGAAACATGGGAGGAGTTGAAGACACTAATGAGAAAAAGGTACATTCCTAAACATTATTCTCGAGAACTCAAGCAAAAGCTCTATACTTTGCAACAGGATCCAAAAGTGTAGAGGATTATTACAAGGAAATGGAGGTCCTTATGAACAGAGCATGCATTAACGAAGATGAGGAGGATACAATGGCTAGGTTCCTTGGCGGGTTGAACCGACAATTGGCTCATCAAGTTGATAGACAACCTTACTTTGATATGAAGGAATTGTTACACCTTGCTGTCAAAATTGAAGGACAATTAGCATGGGAGAAGGAGAATTCCAAGAGGTACTCTTCTTCTAAGTCTACTACTTTTTCTGCCAATAATTGGAAAAAGAATGCAAATAATGTTAAGGTTGATTTGAAGCCAAAAGGCAAGTATGAGTTTGACAAAAAGGACAATGCCGAAAGTTCTAAAGGCAAGGATAAAATGGAAGGATATAAGGAGGTTCGAGAGAGAAATAGAGATATCAAATGTTGGAAATGTCAAGGGAGTGGACATATTAGTCGTGATTGTCCTAACAAGAGAGTCATGATCATTAAAAATGGACAAGTTGTCACCGATGGAGAGGACAGCGACGAAGATGAGTTAATTGATGAAAAAGAAAATGAGAATGAGGAGGAATTGGAAGATGGGAGTCATTTGGCCCTTGTAACAAGAAGACTCCTTACCACTCAAATTAAGGAGAATGATGTTGATGACCAAAGAGACAACTTATTCCATACACGATGTCTCGTTAATGGGACTCCTTGTAGTCTTGTTATTGATAGTGGAAGTTGCACCAACGTCGTAAGTACATTTTTGATCAAGAGGTTGCAAATTCCAATTCAACACCATCCTAAACCATACAAGCTCCAATGGCTCAATGATAGTGGGGCAATGAAGGTAGTTTCTCAAGCTTTAATTACTTTTTCTTTAGGAAAATATCAAGATGAAATTCTTTGTGATGTGTTACCTATGCTCGCTGGAGATATATTGCTTGGTAGACCTTGGCAATTTGATAGGAAGGTCATGTATGATGGTTATTTGAATAGGTATTCTTTCACAAAAGATGGAAGAAAAACAACTCTTGTACCTTTAAGTTCTAATGATGTATATGTTGATCAACTGAAGTTGGAGGAAAAAAGAGAGAGTATGAAGAAAAGAATTAAAAAAAAAAAAGAAGTGAGTGAGAAAATAGCGAAAAATAAAAGAGAGAAAAAGTGGTAGGGAGAGTGAAAAAGTGATGAAAATGAAAAAAGTCAAAAAAAGTGAGTTGTTTTGCTAGAGTGGGAGAGGTGAGAAGGGCAATGTTTTCCCAAAAACCAATCTTTGTGCTTATGTACAAGGAAGGATATTTGGCTTCTAACGATAATACTCTTTCTTTGCCTAGTGTGTTTCAATCTCTTTTACAGAATTTGAGGATGTGTTCCAAGATGAAGTACCTAAAGGACTACCTCCCATTCGAGGAATTGAACACAAAATAGACTTCATTCAGGGTCATCATTCCCAATAGGCCAGCTTATAGAGCCAATCCAACCGAGACCAAAGAAATTCAAAGACAAGTGGAGGAGCTCATTGATAAAGGCTATGTACGAGAGAGTTTGAGTCCATGCTCGAGACTGTCATATTGGTGCCAAAGAAAGATGGAACTTGGCGCATGTGTGTGGATTGTAGAGCCATCAACAAAATCATTGTGAAAGTATCGACATCCTATTCCTAGACTAGATGATATGTTTGATGAATTGCATGGTTCGTGCTTATTTACAAAGATTGATTTAAAATCTGGATATCATCAAATTAGAATGCATGTAGGTGATGAATGGAAAACAGACTTTCAAAACTAAGTTTGGGTTGTATGAATGGCTTGTTATGCCTTTTGGACTAACTAATGCTCCTAGCACATTTATGCGTTTAATGAACTATGTTTTGAGAGAATATTTAGGAAAGTATGTTGTTGTGTATTTTGATGATATTCTAATTTATTCAAAGACTTTGCTTGAACATGTCGAACATGTTAGGTCTGTTCTAACTACACTTAGAAATGAGGAACTTTATGCTAATTTGAATAAGTGTTGTTTTTGCATGGAAAAAGTTAACTTTCTTGGATTTATAGTTGGTAAAAATGGAGTAGAAGTGGACATTGAGAAAGTTAAGGCAATTCGCGATTGGCCAACGCCAACAAATGCAAGTGAGGTAAGGAGTTTTCATGGGTTAGCTAGCTTTTATAGGCGGTTTATAAAGGACTTTAGTACCATAGCTGCACCATTGAATGATTTGGTAAAAAAATGTTGTGTTCCAATGGGGAAATGCAAGATAAAGCCTTTAATGAACTTAAGGAGAAATTAACCAATGCACCATTGCTTGTCTTGCCTAACTTTGAAAAGACATTTGAAATTGAGTGTGATGCAAGTGGTTTGGGCATAGGTGCTGTTTTAATGCAAGATGGAAGGCCTTTGATGTACTTTAGTGAAAAACTAAATGGGGCAGACATTGAACTATCCTACCTATGATAAAGAATTGTTTGCTTTAGTTCAGTACATTCTTTGGTATGGCAACACTACTTATGGCCTAGAGAGTTCGTGATTCACACTGATCATGAGAGCTTGAAGCATCTTAAGGGTCAAAGTAAATTGAACATGGCATGTAAAGTGGGTAGAATTTATTGAAACATTTCCCTATGTGATCAAATATAAGCAAGGTAAAGATAATATCGTGGCTGATGCATTGTCAAGAAGGTACAATCTCTTTACTTCTCTTCTTGCAAAAATTCTTGGATTTGAGCACATTAAAGAGCTATATAAATCGACAAAGATTTTGGACCAATTTTTGCATCTTGTCGAGTTGGAAAAGTTTTGGATGATTATTATGTCTTTCATGAATATTTGTTTAAGAAAAATAAACTTTGTGTTCCTAATTGTTCTATAAGAGATTTACTTGTGAAAGAGGCCCATGGTGGTGGCTTAATGGGACATTTTGGGATTCATAAAACTTATGATATGTTGCATGAACATTTTTTTGGCCTAAGATGAAACATGATGTTCATAAGGTTTGTAGTCAATGTTTTAAATGCAAAGCGGCTAAGTCTAGAACCCAACCAAATGGATTGTATACTCCTTTGAATGTACCTAATGAACCATGGACTGATATATCTATGGATTTTATCCTTGGTTTGCCATGAACCAAAAGGGGTAAAGATAGTATTTTTGTTGTGGTTGATAGATTTAGTAAAATGGCTCATTTTATAGCATGTAACAAAACGGATGATGCAAAGCAAGTGGCTGATATTTTCTTTAGAGAAGTAGTAAGATTACATGGAATTCCTAAAACTATTGTTAGTGATAGGGATGTTAAATTTTTAAGTCACTTTTGGAAAGTATTATGGGGTAAATTAGGCACTAAACTACTGTTTTCAACCACATGTCATCCTCAAACCGATGGGCAAACCGAGGTGGTTAATAGAACTTTAGGAACTTTGCTTAGAGCTATTATTTCTAAGAACATTAAGTCTTGGGAGGAATGCTTGCCATTTGTAGAGTTTGCATACAATAGAGCAATTCATAGTACCACTCATTGTTCTCCTTTTGAAGTTGTTTATGGATTTAATCCACTTACACCTCTTGATTTGCTTCCTATTCCGTCTAATGTTTTTGTGAGTGATGCAGCAACAAATAAGGCAGATTTGATCAAGAATTTGCACAAGGATGTGAAAGAGAGAATTGAGAAACAAAATTTCCAAGTTGCTTGCGAATTAACAAAGGACGAAAGGAACTCATTTTTAAACCAGGAGATTGGGTTTGGGTTCATTTTCGAAAGGAGAGATTTCCATCTCAAAGGAAGACCAAGTTACATGCAAGAGGAGATGGTCCTTTTCAAGTTCTTGAGAGGATTAACAACAATGCCTACAAAATCGATCTTCCGGTGACTTTTCGGTGAGTTCTACTTTTAATGTTCTTGACTTGAGTCCTTTTGATGTAGGTGATGATTTTCCAGATTCGAGGACGAATCCTTTCGAAGAGGGGAAGATGATAAGGATAATGGAGTTCCACAAGTTGCACTTGGACCTATTACACGATCCAAAGCAAAGAAGATTCAACAAGCATTCATTCTTCACCTTCGACAGTGGATAGCTTCAATTCAAAATTCATTTCAAGTGCTAGAGACTATTTCAAGGGAAGAGGAACCATTTGATGCTTTGGAAGTCAATGTATGCAAGATTGAAGTTGTCCATGGAATTAATGACATTTGACTTGATTTAAATGTCTTAATCATTCGACAAGGGGAAATACAAATGTTAGAGTTGGCAACACAAACATCAATTTTCAGATTTTAGGAGCTTTTATGCAAGTCTATGTTTAAAATCTTGTTTTTAATGTTTTAGGTTATATTTTGCAACAATGGCATTATGGTAATTATGTTGGTTTTCTTTATTTTAGGTTTAACTTTCATAGGCTATAAATAGCCATGAAGTAAGTTGTAAAACTCAGATTTTGATTGAATGAAAATTAGCTCTCTACAAGAGATCATTTTCTTAGAATTTTTGGGCATGTTCTTTGTCTCTTTTTCTAAGTTTCCCTTGCAATCTTGTGATAGAATGCATTTGAGCCATTCAATCCAGCCTTGATCAAGCTTGATTGTGGAGTGACTCAATCTAGAACAAGATCTTCCATATCTTGCTTCTAGATCATTGATCTTAAAGGGTAATCAAATTCTAGCATTTTCTCTTGGTTGTTCCCAAATCTATAAGGAGGTGTTAATCTCTTAATTCAAGGGTTCTTGCTTCATCATAAGCTTGGATCTTTGGGCTGAGAATTAGGGTTGCCTTATCATGTTTGAACTACTTCCACATTATAACTTTATAAAAATTGATCTTGTGTTAATTCGAAAGATTAGAATTTGATGCGTTCGAGTAAGTGTTTTATAGCGTTTAAGAATCAAAGTTAAAAGTTAATATTTTCCTTTTTATTGCAATGGTGTTGTGAGAAAACACCATGTAAACTAAAAATACACGAACTTTGACCCACGAAATTCTAGTACTCATCGAAAAAAGTGAGTTTAATAATCTATAGACAAAAAGTTAGAATATTTTTAATATCAAAAATTAAAAAAATTAAACTTTTTGGTCTTAAAAAAATTTAGTTTATAAAGTTGAAAAAAAAATAAAACTTTTGTGTTTTTAATTTTCAAAATTTCAAATTTTTGACACGAATAAGAAATGGTAAAGAAGACAACCATAAATGATTCCTTCGAAAGTAGAGAATGACCACAAACACAATGCCAACTTGTTTATTATGATGAAATACTCCAAATTTGCTTCTAAGTTCATCCATGGCAGCGAGCATAAAGTGTTCAAAAAAAGACATAAAGATTTTGATTTGAGGACAAATCCTTTTAAAGAAAGGGGGGATGATATGAATTCAACCACCGACTTATTGTATTCGCATGAAAGAGCAACAAGAACCAAGAAAAGAAGATTTCAATAGCCTTTTTAAAATTAGAATGCTTAAATTTAAATAGTGGAATTTCCAGATTTTTTATATTTTAATACTTTTTGATTTCAATGCTTGTCAACCATGCTCTTAATAGTAAGGGGACCTTCTAGAAGAGTTGGTTGAGTCTTTTTAAAGCTCATCTACCATTTTGTCTAGCATTTAAGCCATGCAATTGCGTTTTGGTTTCCTAGGCCTTATTTTCTACAAAATGCATTTAATAGCTTTTAGAGTCCTTTTGTATTTCAAGGCATGCACGAATTTTTGGCCTTTAAAACGGCTTGTAATTCATCATTTTGGACAGATTGATGAATGAAAAACTTTGTGTTTTCTTGAACCCCATTTGGTGTTTCATTTCTTTCAAATCTTGCTTTAGGTTTGAAGTAAAATCAACTTATTGGATTAGTCTTGATCAAGCTAATTCTGGAGTGAGTTGTCTTGGGATCTAAGAGTGACTATTTTAGATTTTAAGTGTGATCTAAGTTAGCCTTCATTGTGAGTTTTTGCAAGGATCCTAGAAGGACCTCTAGCTTTGTAAAATTCAAGCAACGATCGGGCGCTTATCATTTGGTATCGAGCCTTGACATTCTTTGGCGAATTTTGAGCAAGGATCGGCGCTTATCATTTTGCATCAGAGCATTTGGTCGACATTCTTTTGCCGACTCTAGACTTCGTTTCAACATGGCACATAATGAAGAACAAGCAACACATGCACCAGGTTTTAGTACCGTTCTTGAAGCTCTTAAATATATGTTGGAAATGATGAGACTTCATATGGAAGAAAGAAGATCACATCGCAAAAGGATGTCTTCAAGGTACACTAATCATAAACCAATTTCAAATATTCAATTTTCTATGAAAAATAATAGTTTATGTGATGAAATTCAGCCTATGGTTGTAGAAAGTTGTATCAATGAAAATGAAATGCTTAGTGGTTTAGTTTCAACAAATGCATGTGAGTTAAGCGAAAAATTAAATTGCATGGACTTGTTTGCTTGCAATCCCTCTACTATTGTAACACCTACTATTAATGATGTACGTGTTGATGTGTGTGAGTTAGGGAAAAAGGCACAAAAGGCCAAAACAAATGATGTGATTTTAGAGAAAAAGAATCTCGTGAGAAAATGAGTGTGAGAGATAAGCATGAGATTAGTTTATGGCCTATAGAGAAAAATGAGAGAAAAGCCAATGTTGTGAGCTTGTGTGAAAGAGCCGATGAGGTTAAATCTATTTTGTTTTCAAAGCAAAATATTTGTAGACTTTTATATAAAGGAACTTGCTATCTAACGGGCGAGCTCAAACCACGTTTGTCTAGTGTTTCTTTTGAGTTCTTACAGGAAGCAAAAGATCTTATACAACATCTCGAAGCGAAGATTCCTTGAAAGTAGAGAATGACCACAAACACAATGCCAACTTGTTTATTATGATGAAATACTCCAAATTTGCTTCTAAGTTCATCCATGGCAATGAGCATAAAGTGTTCAAAAAAGACATAAAGATTTTGATTTGAGGACAAATCCTTTTAAAGAAAGGGGATGATATGAATTCAACCACCGACTTGTTGTATTCACATGAAAGAGCAACAAGAAGCAAGAAAAGAAGATTTCAAGAGCCTTTTTAAAATTAGAATGCATAAATTTAAATAGTGGAATTTCAGATTTTTATATTTTAGAACTTTTTGATTTCAATGCTTGTCAACCATGCTCTTAATTGTAAGGGACCTTCTAGAAGAGTTGGTTGAGTCTTTTTAAAGCTCATCTACCATTTTGTCTAGCATTTAAGCCATGCAATTGCGTTTTGGTTTCCTAGGCCTTATTTTCTACAAAATGCATTTAATAGCTTTTAGAGTCCTTTTGTATTTCAAGGCATGCACGAATTTTTGGCCTTTAAAACGGCTTGTAATTCATCATTTTGGACAGATCGATGAATGAAAAACTTTGTGTTTTCTTGAACCCCATTTGGTGTTTCATTTCTTTCAAATCTTGCTTTAGGTTTGAAGTAAAATCAATTCATTGGATTAGTCTTGATCAAGCTAATTCTGGAGTGAGTTGTCTTAGGATCTAAGAGTAACTATTTTAGATTTTAAGAGTGATCTAAGTTAGCCTTCATTGTGAGTTTTTGCAAGGATCCTAGAAGGACCTCTAGGTTTGTAAAATTCAAGCAACGATCGACGCTTATCATTTGGTACCAGAGCCTTGACATTCTTTGGCCGAAGTTTGAGCAAGGATCTACGCTTATCATTTTGTATCAGAGCATTTGGTCGACATTCTTTTGCCGACTCTAGACTTCGTTTCAACATGGCGCATAATGAAGAACAAGCAACACATGCACCAGGTTTCAGTACCGTTTTGAAGCTCTTAAAGATATGTTGGAAATGATGAGACTTCATATGGAAGAAAGAAGATCACATCGCAAAAGGATGTCTTCAAGGTACACTAATCATAAACCAATTTCAAATATTCAATTTTCTATGAAAAATAATAGTTTATGTGATGAAATTCAGCCTATGGTTGTAGAAAGTTGTATCAATGAAAATGAAATGCTTAGTGGTTTAGTTTCAACAAATGCATGTGAGTCAAGCGAAAAATTAGATTGCATGGACTTGTTTGCTTCCAATCCCTCTACTATTGTAACACCTACTATTAATGATGTACGTGTTGAAGTGTGTGAGTTAGGGAAAAGGGCACAAAAGGCCAAAACAAAAGCATATGATTTTAGAGAAAAAGAATCTCGTGAGAAAATGAGTGTGAGAGATAAGCATGAGATTAGTTTATGCCCTATAGAGAAAAATGAGAGAAAAGCCAATGTTGTGAGCTTGTGTGAAAGAGCCAATGAGGTTAAATCTATTTTGTTTTCAAAGCAAAATATTTGTAGACTTTTATATAAAGGAACTTGCTATCTAACGGGCGAGCTCTAACCATGTTTGTCTAGTGTTTCTTTTGAGTTCTTACAGGAAGCAAAAGATCTTATACAACATCTCGAAGCGAAGATTCCTTCGAAAGTAGAGAATGACCACAAACACAATGCCAACTTGTTTATGATGATGAAATACTCCAAATTTGCTTCTAAGTTCATCCATTGCAGCAAGCATAAAGTGTTCAAAAAAAGACATAAAGATTTTGATTTGAGGACAAATCCTTTTAAAGAAAGGGGGGATGATATGAATTCAACCACCGACTTATTGTATTCACATGAAGGAGCAACAAGAAGCAAGAAAAGAAGATTTCAATAGCCTTTTTAAAATTAGAATGCATAAAGTTAAATAGTGGAATTTCCAGATTTTTTTATATTTTAGAACTTTTGGATTTCAATGCTTGTCAACCATGCTCTTAATTGTAAGGGACCTTCTAGAAGAGTTGGTTGAGTCTTTTTAAAGCTCATCTACCATTTTGTCTAGCATTTAAGCCATGCAATTGCGTTTTGGTTTCCTAGGCCTTATTTTCTACAAAATGCATTTAATAGCTTTTAGAGTCCTTTTGTATTTCAAGGCATGCACGAATTTTTGGCCTTTAAAACGGCTTGTAATTCATCATTTTGGACAGATTGATGAATGAAAAACTTTGTGTTTTCTTGAACCCCATTTGGTGTCTCATTTCTTTCAAATCTTGCTTTAGGTTTGAAGTAAAATCAATTCATTGGATTAGTCTTGATCAAGCTAATTCTGGAGTGAGTTGTCTTAGGATCTAAGAGTGACTATTTTAGATTTTAAGTGTGATCTAAGTTAGCCTTCATTGTGAGTTTTTGCAAGGATCCTAGAAGGACCTCTAGGTTTGTAAAATTCAAGCAACGATCGGCGCTTATCATTTGGTATTAGAGCCTTGACATTCTTTGGCCGAATTTTGAGCAAGGATTGGCGCTTATCATTTTGTATCAGAGCATTTGGTCGACATTCTTTTGCCGACTCTAGACTTCGTTTCAACATGGCGCATAATGAAGAACAAGCAACACATGCACCAGGTTTCAGTACCGTTTTTGAAGCTCTTAAAGATATGTTGGAAATGATGAGACTTCATATGGAAGAAAGAAGATCACATCGCAAAAGGATGTCTTCAAGGTACACTAATCATAAACCAATTTCAAATATTCAATTTTCTATGAAAAATAATAGTTTATGTGATGAAATTCAGCCTATGGTTGTAGAAAGTTGTATCAATGAAAATGAAATGCTTAGTGGTTTAGTTTCAACAAATGCATGTGAGTCAAGCGAAAAATTAGATTGCATGGACTTGTTTGCTTCCAATCCCTCTACTATTGTAACACCTACTATTAATGATGTACGTGTTGAAGTGTGTGAGTTAGGGAAAAGGGCACAAAAGGCCAAAACAAAAGCATATGATTTTAGAGAAAAAGAATCTCGTGAGAAAATGAGTGTGAGAGATAAGCATGAGATTAGTTTATGCCCTATAGAGAAAAATGAGAGAAAAGCCAATGTTGTGAGCTTGTGTGAAAGAGCCAATGAGGTTAAATCTATTTTGTTTTCAAAGCAAAATATTTGTAGACTTTTATATAAAGGAACTTGCTATCTAACGGGCGAGCTCTAACCATGTTTGTCTAGTGTTTCTTTTGAGTTCTTACAGGAAGCAAAAGATCTTATACAACATCTCGAAGCGAAGATTCCTTCGAAAGTAGAGAATGACCACAAACACAATGCCAACTTGTTTATGATGATGAAATACTCCAAATTTGCTTCTAAGTTCATCCATTGCAGCAAGCATAAAGTGTTCAAAAAAGACATAAAGATTTTGATTTGAGGACAAATCCTTTTAAAGAAAGGGGGATGATATGAATTCAACCACCGACTTATTGTATTCACATGAAGGAGCAACAAGAAGCAAGAAAAGAAGATTTCAATAGCCTTTTAAAATTAGAATGCATAAAGTTAAATAGTGGAATTTCAGATTTTTTATATTTTAGAACTTTTGGATTTCAATGCTTGTCAACCATGCTCTTAATTGTAAGGGACCTTCTAGAAGAGTTGGTTGAGTCTTTTAAAGCTCATCTACCATTTTGTCTAGCATTTAAGCCATGCAATTGCGTTTTGGTTTCCTAGGCCTTATTTTCTACAAAATGCATTTAATAGCTTTTAGAGTCCTTTTTGTATTTCAAGGCATGCACGAATTTTTGGCCTTTAAAACAGCTTGTAATTCATCATTTTGGACAGATTGATGAATGAAAAACTTTGTGTTTTCTTGAACCCCATTTGGTGTCTCATTTCTTTCAAATCTTGCTTTAGGTTTGAAGTAAAATCAATTCATTGGATTAGTCTTGATCAAGCTAATTTCTGGAGTGAGTTGTCTTAGGATCTAAGAGTGACTATTTTAGATTTTAAGTGTGATCTAAGTTAGCCTTCATTGTGAGTTTTTGCAAGGATCCTAGAAGGACCTCTAGGTTTGTAAAATTCAAGCAACGATCGGCGCTTATCATTTGGTATTAGAGCCTTGACATTCTTTGGCCGAATTTTGAGCAAGGATTGGCGCTTATCATTTTGTATCAGAGCATTTGGTCGACATTCTTTTGCCGACTCTAGACTTCGTTTCAACATGGCACATAATGAAGAACAAGCAACACATGCACCAGGTTTTAGTACCGTTCTTGAAGCTCTTAAAGATATGTTGGAAATGATGAGACTTCATATGGAAGAAAGAAGATCACATCGCGAAAGGATGTCTTCAAGGTACACTAATCATAAACCAATTTCAAATATTCAATTTTCTATGAAAAATAATAGTTTATGTGATGAAATTCAGCCTATGGTTGTAGAAAGTTGTATCAATGAAAATGAAATGCTTAGTGGTTTAGTTTCAACAAATGCATGTGAGTTAAGCGAAAAATTAGATTGCATGGACTTGTTTGCTTGCAATCCCTCTACTATTGTAACACCTACTATTAATGATGTACGTGTTGATGTGTGTGAGTTAGGGAAAAAGGCACAAAAGGCCAAAACAAAAGCATATGATTTTAGAGAAAAAGAATCTCGTGAGAAAATGAGTGTGAGAAGATAAGCATGAGATTAGTTTATGGCCTATAGAGAAAAATGAGAGAAAAGCCAATGTTGTGAGCTTGTGTGAAAGAGCCAATGAGGTTAAATCTATATTGTTTTCAAAGCAAAATATTTGTAGACTTTTATACAAAGGAACTTGCTATCTAACGGGCGAGCTCAAACCATGTTTGTCTAGTGTTTCTTTTGAGTTCTTACAGGAAGCAAAACATCTTATACAACATCTCGAAGCGAAGATTCCTTCGAAACTAGAGAATGACCACAAACACAATGCCAACTTGTGTATTATGATGAAATACTCCAAATTTGCTTCTAAGTTCATCCATGGCAGCAAGCATAAAGTGTTCAAAAAAAGACATAAAGATTTTGATTTGAGGACAAATCCTTTTAAAGAAAGGGGGGATGATATGAATTCAACCACCGACTTATTGTATTCACATGAAGGAGCAACAAGAAGCAAGAAAAGAAGATTTCAATAGCCTTTTTAAAATTAGAATGCATAAAGTTAAATAGTGGAATTTCCAGATTTTTTTATATTTTAGAGCTTTTGGATTTCAATGCTTGTCAACCATGCTCTTAATTGTAAGGGACCTTCTAGAAGAGTTGGTTGAGTCTTTTTAAAGCTCATCTACCATTTTGTCTACTATTTAAGCCATGCAATTGCGTTTTGGTTTCCTAGACCTTATTTTCTACAAAATGCAGTTAATAGCTTTTAGAGTCCTTTTGTATTTCAAGGCCTGCACGAATTTTTGGCCTTTAAAACGGCTTGTAATTCATCATTTTAGACAGATTGATGAATGAAAAACTTTGTGTTTTCTTGAACCCCATTTGGTGTTTCATTTCTTTCAAATCTTGCTTTAGGTTTGAAGTAAAATCAATTCATTGGAATAGTCTTGATCAAGCTAATTCTGGAGTGAGTTGTCTTCGGATCTAAGAGTGACTATTTTAGATTTTAAGTGTGATCTAAGTTAGCCTTCATTGTGAGTTTTTGCAAGGATCCTAGAAGGACCTCTAGCTTTGTAAAATTCAAGCAACGATCGGCGCTTATCATTTGGTATCAGAGCCTTGACATTCTTTGGCCGAATTTTGAGCAAGGATCGGCGCTTATCATTTTGTATCAGAGCATTTGGTCGACATTCTTTTGCCGACTCTAGACTTCGTTTCAACATGGCACATAATGAAGAACAAGCAACACATGCACCAGGTTTTAGTACCGTTCTTGAAGCTCTTAAAGATATGTTGGAAATGATGAGAGAAGATATGGAAGAAAGAAGATCACATCGCGAAAGGATGTCTTCAAGGTACACTAATCATAAACCAATTTCAAATATTCAATTTTCTATGAAAAATAATAGTTTATGTGATGAAATTCAGCCTATGGTTGTAGAAAGTTGTATCAATGAAAATGAAATGCTTAGTGGTTTAGTTTCAACAAATGCATGTGAGTTAAGCGAAAAATTAGATTGCATGGACCTGTTTGCTTGCAATCCCTCTACTATTGTAACACCTACTATTAATGATGTACGTGTTGATGTGTGTGAGTTAGGGAAAAAGGCACAAAAGGCCAAAACAAAAGCATATGATTTTAGAGAAAAAGAATCTCGTGAGAAAATGAGTGTGAGAAGATAAGCATGAGATTAGTTTATGGCCTATAGAGAAAAATGAGAGAAAAGCCAATGTTGTGAGCTTGTGTGAAAGAGCCAATGATGTTAAATCTATTTTGTTTTAAAAGCAAAATATTTGTAGACTTTTATACAAAGGAACTTGCTATCTAACGGGCGAGCTCAAACCATGTTTGTCTAGTGTTTCTTTTGAGTTCTTACAGGAAGCAAAAGATCTTATACAACATCTCGAAGCGAAGATTCCTTCGAAAGTAGAGAATGACCACAAACACAATGCCAACTAGTGTATTATGATGAAATACTCCAAATTTGCTTCTAAGTTCATCCATGGCAGCAAGCATAAAGTGTTCAAAAAAAGACAAAGATTTTGATTTGAGGACAAATCCTTTTAAAGGAAGGGGGGATGATATGAATTCAACCACCGACTTATTGTATTCACATGAAGGAGCAACAAGAAGCAAGAAAAGAAGATTTCAATAGCCTTTTTAAAATTAGAATGCATAAAGTTAAATAGTGGAATTTCCAGATTTTTTTATATTTTAGAACTTTTGGATTTCAATGCTTGTCAACCATGCTCTTAATTGTAAGGGACCTTCTAGAAGAGTTGGTTGAGTCTTTTTAAAGCTCATCTACCATTTTGTCTAGCATTTAAGCCATGCAATTGCGTTTTGGTTTCCTAGGCCTTATTTTCTACAAAATGCATTTAATAGCTTTTAGAGTCCTTTTGTATTTCAAGGCATGCACGAATTTTTGGCCTTTAAAACGGCTTGTAATTCATCATTTTGGACAGATCGATGAATGAAAAACTTTGTGTTTTCTTGAACCCCATTTGGTGTTTCATTTCTTTCAAATCTTGCTTTAGGTTTGAAGTAAAATCAATTCATTGGATTAGTCTTGGTCAAGCTAATTCTGGAGTGAGTTGTCTTACGATCTAAGAGTGACTATTTTAGATTTTAAGTGTGATCTAAGTTAGCGTTCATTGTGAGTTTTTGCAAGGATCCTAGAAGGACCTCTAGCTTTGTAAAATTCAAGCAACGATCGGGCGCTTATCATTTGGTATCGAGCCTTGACATTCTATGGCCGAATTTTGAGCAAGGATCGGGCGCTTATCATTTTGTATCAGAGCATTTGGTCGACATTCTTTTTTGCCGACTCTAGACTTCGTTTCAACATGGCACATAATGAAGAACAAGCAACACATGCACCAGGTTTTAGTACCGTTCTTGAAGCTCTTAAAGATATGTTGGAAATGATGAGAGAAGATATGGAAGAAAGAAGATCACATCGCGAAAGGATGTCTTCAAGGTACACTAATCATAAACCAATTTCAAATATTCAATTTTCTATGAAAAATAATAGTTTATGTGATGAAATTCAGCCTATGGTTGTAGAAAGTTGTATCAATGAAAATGAAATGCTTAGTGGTTTAGTTTCAACAAATGCATGTGAGTTAAGCGAAAAATTAGATTGCATGGACTTGTTTGCTTGCAATCCCTCTACTATTGTAACACCTACTATTAATCATGTACGTGTTGATGTGTGTGAGTTAGGGAAAAAGGCACAAAAGGCCAAAACAAAAGCATATGATTTTAGAGAAAAAGAATCTCGTGAGAAAATGTGATAAGGATCATGGAGTTCCACAAGTTGCGCTTGGACCTATTACACGATCCAAAGCAAAGAAGATTCAACAAGCATTCATTCTTCACCTTCGACAGTGGATAGCTTCAATTCAAAATTCATTTCATGTGCTAGAGACCATTTCAAGGGAAGAGGAACCATTTGATGCTTTGGAAGTCAATGTATGCAAGATTGAAGTTGTCCATGGAATTAATGACATTTGACTTGATTTAAATGTCTTAATCATTCAACAAGGGGAAATACAAATGTTAGAATTGGCAACACAAACATCAATTTTTAGATTTTAGGAGCTTTTATGCAAGTCTATGTTTAAAATCTTGTTTTTAATGTTTTAGGTTATATTTTGCAACAATGGCATTATGGTAATTATGTTGGTTTTCTTTATTTTAGGTTTAACTTTCATAGGCTATAAATAGCCATGAAGTAAGTTGTAAAACGGAGATTTTGATTGAATGAAAATTAGCTCTCTACAAGAGATCATTTTCTTAGAATTTTTGGGCATGTTCTTTGTCTCTTTTTCTAAGTTTCCCTTGCAATCTTGTGATAGAATGCATTTGAGCCATTCAATCCAGCCTTGATCAAGCTTGATTGTGGAGTGACTCAATCTAGAACAAGATCTTCCATATCTTGCTTCTAGATCATTGATCTTAAGGGGTAATCAAATTCTAGCCTTTTCTCTTGGTTGTTCCCAAATCTATAAGGAGTTGTTAATCTCTTAATTCAAGGGTTCTTGCTTCATCATAAGCTTGGATCTTTGTGCTGAGAATTAGGGTTGCCTTATCATTTGGTATCAAAGCATAGGTTGCATCTTTGTGGCCGGCTCTAGATTTGATTTTATCTTTATCTTTCAGCAATTCGTTCATCTTCTTGTTCATATCTTGTTTCTCTGTTTTTTTCATCGTTGTTGGATCTATAAAAAAAAAAAAAAAGTTCATGGTTCGATCTTGAATTATTCTTGTCCAATTTTAAACTGCTGCATTGAATTCTTATATTTTCGATTGTAATACCTCGATAACGATCGAATTTGACAAACTGTTCTTCTGAAAATATTTAGATCAGTACGTTATCTTGAATCCTTAAGAAGACGACTTATTCAAATTAGTATCGTAAAGTATTCGTTTGTGGGTTTCTTTTTCAGTGTGTAATTTACCCGAAAAAAAAAAAAAATTGCCAGATATTTATCTTTCTTTTCCATCAAATTCCTTGTGGCCTACTCAAGATTTGATTTCATTATATCCTTGTGGCCAACCCTATATTTGAATTGAATTTTATCTTTTATTTTATCCATGTGCCTACTGTTGTTTCCAGTTATAACACCTTGCTAACGATCGAATTTGTCAAATTGTCCATCTACAAAATTTTAGATCGGTGTGTTATCTATATTCTTCAAGAAGGCTATTTACTCAAATTAGTAATTTCAAACGTTCATTTGTTTGTTTCCTTCTGAGTGTTCCATATATCCGAAAAAAAAAAGAAAAAAAAACAAATCTGAACATTTATCTTTCTTTCTATTTCTTTTTGTTCTTGATTTTGTTATTTCATAATTTTTCTTGTCTTGGCTGATTTGTAAGGCTCACTATTACAAGATTTGCTTTATACATATTAGCCTACCTTTATCAAACTTTAGCCACTTTCCCAAATAGCCTACCTTTGTGTGTCATAAACACGAGCGTTCCGAGTGTAAAATTCAGTGAGTTGAGTGTGTGAGGTCCTTCATATATATTTTACTATTTTACAACCATGAATCAAGATGGGAGAGATGGAGAGGAGATTAGTGAAGCTAGGTGGAGAGAAGCTCAAAGTGGGGTCATTAATCGTTTAACTCAAGTTGTTAATTCCTTAAGCGATAGGTTGGAGCGAATGGAAGTAGCTTTAGGAAATCCTCAAGGAGGGAGGATAACTTTAATTATGAAGGAGTTGAAAATGAAGATGGAGAAGATAATGTTAACCTCTTAGCGGGATACAATCCCACGGGAGGGAGAGTTTTAGGTCGAGGGGGACGAGGAGGAAGAAGAGGGGGTAGGGAAATTATAGCACCTAGAAGGGTCGAAAGGGAGAACCAATATGAAAGAGGAGTAGGGGGAGTAAAGCTTAAAATTCCTACTTTCCATGGGAAATCTGATCCGGAGGAGTATTTGCAATATGAGAGCAAAATTGAGCATGTTTTCGATTGCAACAACTTTAGTGAAGAAAGGAAGTTGAAACTTGCCGTTGCTGAATTTTGTGATTATGCCAATATTTGGTGGGCTTCTTTGAAATCCGAATGGAGGAGAAATTTTGAAGAACCAATTGAAACATGGGAGGAGTTGAAGACACTAATGAGAAAAAGGTACATTCCTAAACATTATTCTTGAGAACTCAAGCAAAAGCTCTATACTTTGCAACAGAGGATCCAAAAGTGTAGAGGATTATTACAAGGAAATGGAGGTCCTTATGAGCAGAGCATGCATTAACGAAGATGAGGAGGATACAATGGCTAGGTTCCTTGGCGGGTTGAACCGACAATTGGCTCATCAAGTTGATAGACAACCTTACTTTGATATGAAGGAATTGTTACACCTTCTTTGTCAAAATTGAAGGACAATTAGCATGGGAGAAGGAGAATTCCAAGAGGTACTCTTCTTCTAAGTCTACTACTTTTTCTGCCAATACTTGGAAAAAGAATGCAAATAATGTTAAGGTTGAATTGAAGCCAAAAGGCAAGTATGAGTTTGACAAAAAGGACAATGCCGAAAGTTCTAAAGGCAAGGATAAAATGGAAGGATATAAGGAGGTTCGAGAGAGAAATAGAGATATCAAATGTTGGAAATGTCAAGGAGTGGACATATTAGTCGTGATTGTCCTAACAAGAGAGTCATGATCATTAAAAATGGACAAGTTGTCACCGATGGAGAGGATAGCGACGAAGATGAGTTAATTGATGAAAAAGAAAATGAGAATGAGGAGGAATTGGAAGATGGGAGTCATTTGGCCCTTGTAACAAGAAGACTCCTTACCACTCAAATTAAGGAGAATGATGTTGATGACCAAAGAGACAACTTATTCCATACACGATGTCTCGTTAATGGGACTCCTTGTAGTCTTGTTATTGATAGTGGAAGTTGCACCAACGTCGTCGGTACATTTTTATCAAGAGGTTGCAGATTCCAATTCAAAGCACCATCCTAAACCATACAAGCTCCAATGGCTCAATGATAGTGGGGCAATGAAGGTAGTTTCTCAAGCTTTAATTACTTTTTCTTTAGGAAAATATCAAGATGAGATTCTTTGTGATGTGTTACCTATGCTCGCTGGAGATATATTGCTTGGTAGACCTTGGCAATTTGATAGGAAGGTCATGTATGATGGTTATTTGAATAGGTATTCTTTCACAAAAGATGGAAGAAAAACAACTCTTGTACCTTTAAGTTCTAATGATGTATATATTGATCAACTGAAGTTGGAGGAAAAAAAGAGAGAGTATGAAGAAAAAGAATTAAAAGAAAAAAAAGAAGTGAGTGAGAAAATAGCGAAAAATAAAAAAGAGAAAAAAAGTGGTAGGGAGTGTGAAAAAGTGATGAAATTGAAAAAAAAAGTCAAAAAAAGTGAGCTGTTTTGCTAGAGTGGGAGAGGTGAGAAGGGCAATGTTTTCCCAAAACCAATCTTTGTGCTTATGTACAAGGAAGGATATTTGGCTTCTAACGATAATACTCTTTCTTTGCCTAGTGTGTTTCAATCTCTTTTACAGGAATTTGAGGATGTGTTCCAAGATGAAGTACCTAAAGGACTACCTCCCATTCGAGGAATTGAACACAAAATAGACTTCATTCCAGGGGCTCTGATACCAAATGATAAGGATCATGGAGTTCCGCAAGTTGCACTTGGACCTATTACACGATCCAAAGCAAAGAAGATTCAACAAGCATTCATTCTTCACCTTCGACAGTGGATAGCTTCAATTCAAAATTCATTTCATGTGCTAGAGACCATTTCAAGGGAAGAGGAACCATTTGATGCTTTGGAAGTCAATGTATGCAAGATTGAAGTTGTCCATGGAATTAATGACATTTGACTTGATTTAAATGTCTTAATCATTCAACAAGGGGAAATACAAATGTTAGAATTGGCAACACAAACATCAATTTTCAGATTTTAGGAGCTTTTATGCAAGTCTATGTTTAAAATCTTGTTTTTAATGTTTTAGGTTATATTTTGCAACAATGGCATTATGGTAATTATGTTGGTTTTCTTTATTTTAGGTTTAACTTTCATAGGCTATAAATAGCCATGAAGTAAGTTGTAAAACGGAGATTTTGATTGAATGAAAATTAGCTCTCTACAAGAGATCATTTTCTTAGAATTTTGGGCATGTTCTTTGTCTCTTTTTCTAAGTTTCCCTTGCAATCTTGTGATAGAATGCATTTGAGCCATTCAATCCAGCCTTGATCAAGCTTGATTGTGGAGTGACTCAATCTAGAACAAGATCTTCCATATCTTGCTTCTAGATCATTGATCTTAAGGGGTAATCAAATTCTAGCCTTTTCTCTTGGTTGTTCCCAAATTTATAAGGAGGTGTTAATCTCTTAATTCAAGGGTTCTTGCTTCATCATAAGCTTGGATCTTTGGGCTGAGAATTAGGGTTGCCTTATCAAAATGAGTGTGTGAAGATAAGTATGAGATTAGTTTATGGCCTATAGAGAAAAATGAGAGAAAAGCCAATGTTGTGAGCTTGTGTGAAAGAGCCAATGAGGTTAAATCTATTTTGTTTTCAAAGCAAAATATTTGTAGACTTTTATACAAAGGAACTTGCTATCTAACGGGCGAGCTCAAACCATGTTTGTCTAGTGTTTCTTTTGGGTTCTTACAGGAAGCAAAAGATCTTATACAACATCTCTGAGCGAAGATTCCTTCGAAAGTAGAGAATGACCACAAACACAATGCCAACTTGTGTATTATGACGAAATACTCCAAATTTGCATCTAAGTTCATCCATGGCAGCAAGCATAAAGTGTTCAAAAAAAGACATAAAGATTTTGATTTGAGGACAAATCCTTTTAAAGAAAGGGGGGATGATATGAATTCAACCACCGACTTATTGTATTCACATGAAGGAGCAACAAGAAGCAAGAAAAGAAGATTTCAATAGCCTTTTTAAAATTAGAATGCATAAAGTTAAAGAGTGGAATTTCCAGATTTTTTTATATTTTAGAACTTTTGGATTTCAATGCTTGTCAACCATGCTCTTAATTGTAAGGGACCTTCTAGAAGAGTTGGTTGAGTCTTTTTAAAGCTCATCTACCATTTTGTCTAGCATTTAAGCCATGCAATTGCGTTTTGGTTTCCTAGGCCTTATTTTCTACAAAATGCATTTAATAGCTTTTAGAGTCCTTTTGTATTTCAAGGCATGCACGAATTTTTGGCATTTAAAACGGCTTGTAATTCATCATTTTGGACAGATCGATGAATGAAAAACTTTGTGTTTTCTTGAACCCCATTTGGTGTTTCATTTCTTTCAAATCTTGCTTTAGGTTTGAAGTAAAATCAATTCATTGGATTAGTCTTGATCAAGCTAATTCTGGAGTGAGTTGTCTTACGATCTAAGAGTGACTATTTTAGATTTTAAGTGTGATCTAAGTTAGCCTTCATTGTGAGTTTTTGCAAGGATCCTAGAAGGACCTCTAGCTTTGTAAAATTCAAGCAACGATCGGCGCTTATCATTTGGTATCACAGCCTTGACATTCTTTGGCCGAATTTTGAGCAAGGATCGGCGCTTATCATTTTGTATCAGAGCATTTGGTCGACATTCTTTTGCCGACTCTAGACTTCGTTTCAACATGGCACATAATGAAGAACAAGCAACACATGCACCGGAGTTTTAGTACCGTTCTTGAAGCTCTTAAAGATATGTTGGAAATGATAAGAGAAGATAAGGAAGAAAGAAGATCACATCGCGAAAGGATGTCTTCAAGGTACACTAATCATAAACCAATTTCAAATATTCAATTTTCTATGAAAAATAATAGTTTATGTGATGAAATTCAGCCTATGGTTGTAGAAAGTTGTATCAATGAAAATGAAATGCTTAGTGGTTTAGTTTCAACAAATGCATGTGAGTTAAGCGAAAAATTAGATTGCATGGACTTGTTTGCTTGCAATCCCTCTACTATTGTAACACCTACTATTAATCATGTACCTGTTGATGTGTGTGAGTTAGGGAAAAAGGCACAAAAGGCCAAAACAAAAGCATATGATTTTAGAGAAAAAGAATCTCGTGAGAAAATGAGTTTGGGAAGATAAGCATGAGATTAGTTTATGGCCTATAGAGAAAAATGAGAGAAAAGCCAATGTTGTGAGCTTGTGTGAAAGAGCCAATGAGGTTAAATCTATTTTGTTTTCAAAGCAAAATATTTGTAGACTTTTATACAAAGGAACTTGCTATCTAGCAGGCGAGCTCAAACCATGTTTGTCTAGTGTTTCTTTTGGGTTCTTACAGGAAGCAAAAGATCTTATACAACATCTCGAAGCGAAGATTCCTTCGAAAGTAGAGAATGTCCACAAACACAATGCCAACTTGTGTATTATGATGAAATACTCCAAATTTTCATCTAAGTTCATCCATGGCAGCAAGCATAAAGTGTTCAAAAAAGACATAAAGATTTTGATTTGAGGACAAATCCTTTTAAAGAAAGGGGGATGATATGAATTCAACCACCGACTTATTGTATTCACATGAAGGAGCAACAGGAAGCAAGAAAAGAAGATTTCAATAGCCTTTTAAAATTAGAATGCATAGAGTTAAATAGTGGAATTTCAGATTTTTTATATTTTAGAACTTTTGGATTTCAATGCTTGTCAACCATGCTCTTAATTGTAAGGGACCTTCTAGAAGAGTTGGTTGAGTCTTTTTAAAGCTCATCTACCATTTTGTCTAGCATTTAAGCCATGCAATTGCGTTTTGGTTTCCTAGGCCTTATTTTCTACAAAATGCATTTAATAGCTTTTAGAGTCCTTTTGTATTTCAAGGCATGCACGAATTTTTGGCCTTTAAAACGGCTTGTAATTCATCATTTTGGACAGATCGATGAATGAAAAAACTTTGTGTTTTCTTGAACCCCATTTGGTGTTTCATTTCTTTCAAATCTTGCTTTAGGTTTGAAGTAAAATCAATTCATTGGATTAGTCTTGATCAAGCTAATTCTGGAGTGAGTTGTCTTACGATCTAAGAGTGACTATTTTAGATTTTAAGTGTGATCTAAGTTAGCCTTCATTGTGAGTTTTTGCAAGGATCCTAGAAGGACCTCTAGCTTTGTAAAATTCAAGCAACGATCGGCGCTTATCATTTGGTATCACAGCCTTGACATTCTTTGGCCGAATTTTGAGCAAGGATCGGCGCTTATCATTTTGTATCAGAGCATTTGGTCGACATTCTTTTGCCGACTCTAGACTTCGTTTCAACATGGCACATAATGAAGAACAAGCAACACATGCACCAGGTTTTAGTACCGTTCTTGAAGCTCTTAAAGATATGTTGGAAATGATGAGAGAAGATAAGGAAGAAAGAAGATCACATCGCGAAAGGATGTCTTCAAGGTACACTAATCATAAACCAATTTCAAATATTCAATTTTCTATGAAAAATGATAGTTTATGTGATGAAATTCAGCCTATGGTTGTAGAAAGTTGTATCAATGAAAATGAAATGCTTAGTGGTTTAGTTTCAACAAATGCATGTGAGTTAAGCGAAAAATTAGATTGCATGGACTTGTTTGCTTGCAATCCCTCTACTATTTTAACACCTACTATTAATCATGTACGTGTTGATGTGTGTGAGTTAGGGAAAAAGGCACAAAAGGCCAAAACAAAAGCATATGATTTTAGAGAAAAAGAATCTCGTGAGAAAATGAGTGTGAAGATAAGCATGAGATTAGTTTATGGCCTATAGAGAAAAAAATGAGAGAAAAGCCAATGTTGTGAGCTTGTGTGAAAGAGCCAATGAGGTTAAATCTATTTTGTTTTCAAAGCAAAATATTTGTAGACTTTTATACAAAGGAACTTGCTATCTAAGCAGGCGAGCTCAAACCATGTTTGTCTAGTGTTTCTTTTGGGTTCTTACAGGAAGCAAAAGATCTTATACAACATCTCGAAGCGAAGATTCCTTCGAAAGTAGAGAATGTCCACAAACACAATGCCAACTTGTGTATTATGATGAAATACTCCAAATTTTCATCTAAGTTCATCCATGGCAGCAAGCATAAAGTGTTCAAAAAAAGACATAAAGATTTTGATTTGAGGACAAATCCTTTTAAAGAAAGGGGGGATGATATGAATTCAACCACCGACTTATTGTATTCACATGAAGGAGCAACAAGAAGCAAGAAAAGAAGATTTCAATAGCCTTTTTAAAATTAGAATGCATAGAGTTAAATAGTGGAATTTCCAGATTTTTTTATATTTTAGAACTTTTGGATTTCAATGCTTGTCAACCATGCTCTTAATTGTAAGGGACCTTCTAGAAGAGTTGGTTGAGTCTTTTTAAAGCTCATCTACCATTTTGTCTAGCATTTAAGCCATGCAATTGCGTTTTGGTTTCCTAGGCCTTATTTTCTACAAAATGCATTTAATAGCTTTTAGAGTCCTTTTGTATTTCAAGGCATGCACGAATTTTTGGCCTTTAAAACGGCTTGTAATTCATCATTTTGGACAGATCGATGAATGAAAAACTTTGTGTTTTCTTGAACCCCATTTGGTGTTTAATTTCTTTCAAATCTTGCTTTAGGTTTGAAGTAAAATCAATTCATTGGATTAGTCTTGATCAAGCTAATTCTGGAGTGAGTTGTCTTAGGATCTAAGAGTGACTATTTTAGATTTTAAGTGTGATCTAAGTTAGCCTTCATTGTGAGTTTTTGCAAGGATCCTAGAAGGACCTCTAGCTTTGTAAAATTCAAGCAACGATCGGCGCTTATCATTTGGTATCAGAGCCTTGACATTCTTTGGCGAATTTTGAGCAAGGATCGGCGCTTATCATTTTGTATCAGAGCATTTGGTCGACATTCTTTTGCCGACTCTAGACTTCGTTTCAACATGGCACATAATGAAGAACAAGCAACACATGCACGGGTTTTAGTACCGTTCTTGAAGCTCTTAAAGATATGTTGGAAATGATGAGAGAAGATAAGGAAGAAAGAAGATCACATCGCGAAAGGATGTCTTCAAGGTACACTAATCATAAACCAATTTCAAATATTCAATTTTCTATGAAAAATGATAGTTTATGTGATGAAATTCAGCCTATGGTTGTAGAAAGTTGTATCAATGAAAATGAAATGCTTAGTGGTTTAGTTTCAACAAATGCATGTGAGTTAAGCGAAAAATTAGATTGCATGGACTTGTTTGCTTGCAATCCCTCTACTATTTTAACACCTACTATTAATCATGTACGTGTTGATGTGTGTGAGTTAGGGAAAAAGGCACAAAAGGCCAAAACAAAAGCATATGATTTTAGAGAAAAAGAATCTCGTGAGAAAATGAGTTTGTGAAGATAAGCATGAGATTAGTTTATGGCCTATAGAGAAAAATGAGAGAAAAGCCAATGTTATGAGCTTGTGTGAAAGAGCCAATGAGGTTAAATCTATTTTGTTTTCAAAGCAAAATATTTGTAGACTTTTATACAAAGGAACTTGCTATCTAACGGGCGAGCTCAAACCATGTTTGTCTAGTGTTTCTTTTGGGTTCTTACAGGAAGCAAAAGATCTTATACAACATCTCGAAGCGAAGATTCCTTCGAAAGTAGAGAATGTCCACAAACACAATGCCAACTTGTGTATTATGATGAAATACTCCAAATTTTCATCTAAGTTCATCCATGGCAGCAAGCATAAAGTGTTCAAAAAAAGACATAAAGATTTTGATTTGAGGACAAATCCTTTTAAAGAAAGGGGGGATGATATGAATTCAACCACCGACTTATTGTATTCACATGAAGGAGCAACAAGAAGCAAGAAAAGAAGATTTCAATAGCCTTTTTAAAATTAGAATGCATAGAGTTAAATAGTGGAATTTCCAGATTTTTTATATTTTAGAACTTTTTGATTTCAATGCTTGTCAACCATGCTCTTAATTGTAAGGGACCTTCTAGAAGAGTTGGTTGAGTCTTTTAAAGCTCATCTACCATTTTGTCTAGCATTTAAGCCATGCAATTGCGTTTTGGTTTCCTAGGCCTTATTTTCTACAAAATGCATTTAATAGCTTTTAGAGTCCTTTTTGTATTTCAAGGCATGCACGAATTTTTGGCCTTTAAAACGGCTTGTAATTCATCATTTTGGACAGATCGATGAATGAAAAACTTTGTGTTTTCTTGAACCCCATTTGGTGTTTCATTTCTTTCAAATCTTGCTTTAGGTTTGAAGTAAAATCAATTCATTGGATTAGTCTTGATCAAGCTAATTCTGGAGTGAGTTGTCTTAGGATCTAAGAGTGACTATTTTAGATTTTAAGTGTGATCTAAGTTAGCCTTCATTGTGAGTTTTTGCAAGGATCCTAGAAGGACCTCTAGCCTTGTAAAATTCAAGCAACGATCGGCGCTTATCATTTGGTATCGAGCCTTGACATTCTTTGGCCGAATTTTGAGCAAGGATCGGGCGCTTATCATTTTGTATCAGAGCATTTGGTCGACATTCTTTTGCCGACTCTAGACTTCGTTTCAACATGGCACATAATGAAGAGCAAGCAACACATGCACCAGGTTTTAGTACCGTTCTTGAAGCTCTTAAAGATATGTTGGAAATGATGAGAGAAGATATGGAAGAAAGAAGATCACATCGCAAAGGATGTCTTCAAGGTACACTAATCATAAACCAATTTCAAATATTCAATTTTCTATGAAAAATAATAGTTTATGTGATGAAATTCAGCCTATGGTTGTAGAAAGTTGTATCAATGAAAATGAAATGCTTAGTGGTTTAGTTTCAACAAATGCATGTGAGTTAAGCGAAAAATTAGATTGCATGGACTTGTTTGCTTGCAATCCCTCTACTATTGTAACACCTACTATTAATGATGTACGTGTTGATGTGTGTGAGTTAGGGAAAAAGGCACAAAAGGCCAAAACAAAAGCATATTATTTTAGAGAAAAAGAATCTCGTGAGAAAATGAGTGTGAGAAGATAAGCATGAGATTAGTTTATGGCCTATAGAGAAAAATGAGAGAAAAGCCAATGTTGTGAGCTTGTGTGAAAGAGCCAATGAGGTTAAATCTATTTTGTTTTCAAAGCAAAATATTTGTAGACTTTTATACAAAGGAACTTGCTATCTAACGGGCGAGCTCAAACCATGTTTGTCTAGTGTTTCTTTTGAGTTCTTACAGAAGCAAAAGATCTTATACAACATCTCAAGCGAAGATTCCTTGAAAGTAGAGAATGACCACAAACACAATGCCAACTTGTGTATTATGATGAAATACTCCAAATTTTCATCTAAGTTCATCCATGGCAGCAAGCATAAAGTGTTCAAAAAAAGACATAAAGATTTTGATTTGAGGACAAATCCTTTTAAAGAAAGGGGGGATGATATGAATTCAACCACCGGCTTATTGTATTCACATGAAGGAGCAACAAGAAGCAAGAAAAGAAGATTTCAATAGCCTTTTTAAAATTAGAATGCATAAAGTTAAATAGTGGAATTTCCAGATTTTTTTATATTTTAGAACTTTTGGATTTCAATGCTTGTCAACCATGCTCTTAATTGTAAGGGACCTTCTAGAAGAGTTGGTTGAGTCTTTTTAAAGCTCATCTACCATTTTGTCTAGCATTTAAGCCATGCAATTGCGTTTTGGTTTCCTAGGCCTTATTTTCTACAAAATGCATTTAATAGCTTTTAGAGTCCTTTTGTATTTCAAGGCATGCACGAATTTTTGGCCTTTAAAACGGCTTGTAATTCATCATTTTGGACAGATTGATGAATGAAAAACTTTGTGTTTTCTTGAACCCCATTTGGTGTTTCATTTCTTTCAAATCTTGCTTTAGGTTTGAAGTAAAATCAATTCATTGGATTAGTCTTGATCAAGCTAATTCTGGAGTGAGTTGTCTTAGGATCTAAGAGTGACTATTTTAGATTTTAAGTGTGATCTAAGTTAGCCTTCATTGTGAGTTTTTGCAAGGATCCTAGAAGGACCTCTAGCCTTGTAAAATTCAAGCAACGATCGGCGCTTATCATTTGGTATCAGAGCCTTGACATTCTTTGGCCGAATTTTGAGCAAGGATCGGCGCTTATCATTTTGTATCAGAGCATTTGGTCGACATTCTTTTGCCGACTCTAGACTTCGTTTCAACATGGCACATAATGAAGAGCAAGCAACACATGCACCAGGTTTTAGTACCGTTCTTGAAGCTCTTAAAGATATGTTGGAAATGATGAGAGAAGATATGGAAGAAAGAAGATCACATCGCAAAAGGATGTCTTCAAGGTACACTAATCATAAACCAATTTCAAATATTCAATTTTCTATGAAAAATAATAGTTTATGTGATGAAATTCAGCCTATGGTTGTAGAAAGTTGTATCAATGAAAATGAAATGCTTAGTGGTTTAGTTTCAACAAATGCATGTGAGTTAAGCGAAAAATTAGATTGCATGGACTTGTTTGCTTGCAATCCCTCTACTATTGTAACACCTACTATTAATGATGTACGTGTTGATGTGTGTGAGTTAGGGAAAAAGGCACAAAAGGCCAAAACAAAAGCATATTATTTTAGAGAAAAAGAATCTCGTGAGAAAATGAGTGTGAGAAGATAAGCATGAGATTAGTTTATGGCCTATAGAGAAAAATGAGAGAAAAGCCAATGTTGTGAGCTTGTGTGAAAGAGCCAATGAGGTTAAATCTATTTTGTTTTCAAAGCAAAATATTTGTAGACTTTTATACAAAGGAACTTGCTATCTAACGGGCGAGCTCAAACCATGTTTGTCTAGTGTTTCTTTTGAGTTCTTACAGGAAGCAAAAGATCTTATACAACATCTCGAAGCGAAGATTCCTTCGAAAGTAGAGAATGACCACAAACACAATGCCAACTTGTGTATTATGATGAAATACTCCAAATTTGCTTCTAAGTTCATCCATGGCAGCAAGCATAAAGTGTTCAAAAAAAGACATAAAGATTTTGATTTGAGGACAAGTCCTTTTAAAGAAAGGGGGGATGATATGAATTCAACCACCGGCTTATTGTATTCACATGAAGGAGCAACAAGAAGCAAGAAAAGAAGATTTCAATAGCCTTTTTAAAATTAGAATGCATAAAGTTAAATAGTGGAATTTCCAGATTTTTTATATTTTAGAACTTTTTGATTTCAATGCTTGTCAACCATGCTCTTAATTGTAAGGGACCTTCTAGAAGAGTTGGTTGAGTCTTTTTAAAGCTCATCTACCATTTTGTCTAGAATTTAAGCCCCCATGCAATTGCGTTTTAGTTTCCTAGGCCTTATTTTCTACAAAATGCATTTAATAGCTTTTAGAGTTCTTTTGTATTTCAAGGCATGCACGAATTTTTGGCCTTTAAAACGGCTTGTAATTCATCATTTTGGACAGATTGATGAATGAAAAACTTTGTGTTTTCTTGAACCCCATTTGGTGTTTCATTTCTTTCAAATCTTGCTTTAGGTTTGAAGTAAAATCAATTCATTGGATTAGTCTTGATCAAACTAATTCTGGAGTGAGTTGTCTTAGGATCTAAGAGTGACTATTTTAGATTTTAAGTGTGATCTAAGTTAGCCTTCATTGTGAGTTTTTGCAAGGATCCTAGAAGGACCTCTAGCTTTGTAAAATTCAAGCAACGATCGGCGCTTATCATTTGGTATCAGAGCCTTGACATTCTTTGGCCGAATTTTGAGCAAGGATCGGCGCTTATCATTTTGTATCAGAGCATTTGGTCGACATTCTTTTGCCGACTCTAGACTTCGTTTCAACATGGCACATAATGAAGAACAAGCAACACATGCACCAGGTTTTAGTACCGTTCTTGAAGCTCTTAAAGATATGTTGGAAATGATGAGAGAAGATATGGAAGAAAGAAGATCACATCGCGAAAGGATGTCTTCAAGGTACACTAATCATAAACCAATTTCAAATATTCAATTTTCTATGAAAAATAATAGTTTATGTGATGAAATTCAGCCTATGGTTGTAGAAAGTTGTATCAATGAAAATGAAATGCTTAGTGGTTTAGTTTCAACAAATGCATGTGAGTTAAGCGAAAAATTAGATTGCATGGACTTGTTTGCTTGCAATCCCTCTACTATTGTAACACCTACTATTAATGATGTACGTGTTGATGTGTGTGAGTTAGGGAAAAAGGCACAAAAGGCCAAAACAAAAGCATATGATTTTAGAGAAAAAGAATCTCGTGAGAAAATGAGTGTGAGAAGATAAGCATGAGATTAGTTTATGGCCTATAGAGAAAAATGAGAGAAAAGCCAATGTTGTGAGCTTGTGTGAAAGAGCCAATGAGGTTAAATCTATTTTGTTTTCAAAGCAAAATATTTGTAGACTTTTATACAAAGGAACTTGCTATCTAACGGCGAGGCTCAAACCATGTTTGTCTAGTGTTTCTTTTGAGTTCTTACAGGAAGCAAAAGATCTTATACAACATCTCGAAGCGAAGATTCCTTCGAAAGTAGAGAATGACCACAAACACAATGCCAACTTGTGTATTATGATGAAATACTCCAAATTTGCTTCTAAGTTCATCCATGGCAGCAAGCATAAAGTGTTCAAAAAAAGACATAAAGATTTTGATTTGAGGACAAATCCTTTTAAAGAAAGGGGGGATGATATGAATTCAACCACCGACTTATTGTATTCACATGAAGGAGCAACAAGAAGCAAGAAAAGAAGATTTCAATAGCCTTTTAAAATTAGAATGCATAAAGTTAAATAGTGGAATTTCCAGATTTTTTATATTTTAGAACTTTTTGATTTCAATGCTTGTCAACCATGCTCTTAATTGTAAGGGACCTTCTAGAAGAGTTGGTTGAGTCTTTTAAAGCTCATCTACCATTTTGTCTAGCATTTAAGCCCCCATGCAATTGCGTTTTGGTTTCCTAGGCCTTATTTTCTACAAAATGCATTTAATAGCTTTTAGAGTTCTTTTTGTATTTCAAGGCATGCACGAATTTTTGGCCTTTAAAACGGCTTGTAATTCATCATTTTGGACAGATTGATGAATGAAAAACTTTGTGTTTTCTTGAACCCCATTTGGTGTTTCATTTCTTTCAAATCTTGCTTTAGGTTTGAAGTAAAATCAATTCATTGGATTAGTCTTGATCAAACTAATTGCAGGAGTGAGTTGTCTTAGGATCTAAGAGTAACTATTTTAGATTTTAAGTGTGATCTAAGTTAGCCTTCATTGTGAGTTTTTGCAAGGATCCTAGAAGGACCTCTAGCTTTGTAAAATTCAAGCAACGATCGGCGCTTATCATTTGGTATCGAGCCTTGACATTCTTTGGCGAATTTTGAGCAAGGATCGGCGCTTATCATTTTGTATCAGAGCATTTGGTCGACATTCTTTTGCCGACTCTAGACTTCGTTTCAACATGGCACATAATGAAGAACAAGCAACACATGCACCAGGTTTTAGTACCGTTCTTGAAGCTCTTAAAGATATGTTGGAAATGATGAGAGAAGATATGGAAGAAAGAAGATCACATCGCGAAAGGATGTCTTCAAGGTACACTAATCATAAACCAATTTCAAATATTCAATTTTCTATGAAAAATAATAGTTTATGTGATGAAATTCAGCCTATGGTTGTAGAAAGTTGTATCAATGAAAATGAAATGCTTAGTGGTTTAGTTTCAACAAATGCATGTGAGTTAAGCGAAAAATTAGATTGCATGGACTTGTTTGCTTGCAATCCCTCTACTATTGTAACACCTACTATTAATCATGTACGTGTTGATGTGTGTGAGTTAGGGAAAAAGGCACAAAAGGACAAAACAAAAGCATATGATTTTAGAGAAAAAGAATCTCGTGAGAAAATGAGTGTGAGAAGATAAGCATGAGATTAGTTTATGGCCTATAGAGAAAAATGAGAGAAAAGCCAATGTTGTGAGCTTGTGTGAAAGAGCCAATGAGGTTAAATCTATTTTGTTTTCAAAGCAAAATATTTGTAGACTTTTATACAAAGGAACTTGCTATCTAACGGGCGAGCTCAAAACATGTTTGTCTAGTGTTTCTTTTGAGTTCTTACAGGAAGCAAAAGATCTTATACAACATCTCGAAGCGAAGATTCCTTCGAAAGTAGAGAATGACCACAAACACAATGCCAACTTGTGTATTATGATGAAATACTCCAAATTTGCTTCTAAGTTCATCCATGGCAGCAAGCATAAAGTGTTCAAAAAAAGACATAAAGATTTTGATTTGAGGACAAATCCTTTTAAAGAAAGGGGGGATGATATGAATTCAACCACCGGCTTATTGTATTCACATGAAGGAGCAACAAAAACAAGAAAAGAAGATTTCAATAGCCTTTTTAAAATTAGAATGCATAAAGTTAAATAGTGGAATTTCATTTTTTATATTTTAGAACTTTTTGATTTCAATGCTTGTCAACCATGCTCTTAATTGTAAGGGACCTTCTAGAAGAGTTGGTTGAGTCTTTTTAAAGCTCATCTACCATTTTGTCTAGCATTTAAGCCCCCATGCAATTGCGTTTTGGTTTCCTAGGCCTTATTTCTACAAAATGCATTTAATAGCTTTTAGAGTCCTTTTGTATTTCAAGGCATGCACGAATTTTTGGCCTTTAAAACGGCTTGTAATTCATCATTTTGGACAGATTGATGAATGAAAAACTTTGTGTTTTCTTGAACCCCATTTGGTGTTTCATTTCTTTCAAATCTTGCTTTAGGTTTGAAGTAAAATCAATTCATTGGATTAGTCTTGATCAAGCTAATTCTGGAGTGAGTTGTCTTAGGATCTAAGAGTGACTATTTTAGATTTTAAGTGTGATCTAAGTTAGCCTTCATTGTGAGTTTTTGCAAGGATCCTAGAAGGACCTCTAGCCTTGTAAAATTCAAGCAACGATCGGGCGCTTATCATTTGGTATCGAGCCTTGACATTCTTTGGCGAATTTTGAGCAAGGATCGGGCGCTTATCATTTTGTATCAGAGCATTTGGTCGACATTCTTTTGCCGACTCTAGACTTCGTTTCAACATGGCACATAATGAAGAGCAAGCAACACATGCACCAGGTTTTAGTACCGTTCTTGAAGCTCTTAAAGATATGTTGGAAATGATGAGAGAAGATATGGAAGAAAGAAGATCACATCGCGAAAGGATGTCTTCAAGGTACACTAATCATAAACCAATTTCAAATATTCAATTTTCTATGAAAAATAATAGTTTATGTGATGAAATTCAGCCTATGGTTGTAGAAAGTTGTATCAATGAAAATGAAATGCTTAGTGGTTTAGTTTCAACAAATGCATGTGAGTTAAGCGAAAAATTAGATTGCATGGACTTGTTTGCTTGCAATCCCTCTACTATTGTAACACCTACTATTAATGATGTACGTGTTGATGTGTGTGAGTTAGGAAAAAGGCACAAAAGGCCAAAACAAAAGCATATGATTTTAGAGAAAAAGAATCTCGTGAGAAAATGAGTGTGAGAAGATAAGCATGAGATTAGTTTATGGCCTATAGAGAAAAATGAGAGAAAAGCCAATGTTGTGAGCTTGTGTGAAAGAGCCAATGAGGTTAAATCTATTTTGTTTTCAAAGCAAAATATTTGTAGACTTTTATACAAAGGAACTTGCTATCTAACGGGCGAGCTCAAACCATGTTTGTCTAGTGTTTCTTTTGAGTTCTTACAGGAAGCAAAAGATCTTATACAACATCTCGAAGCGAAGATTCCTTCGAAAGTAGAGAATGACCACAAACACAATGCCAACTTGTGTATTATGATGAAATACTCCAAATTTGCTTCTAAGTTCATCCATGGCAGCAAGCATAAAGTGTTCAAAAAAAGACATAAAGATTTTGATTTGAGGACAAATCCTTTTAAAGAAAGGGGGGATGATATGAATTCAACCACCGGCTTATTGTATTCACATGAAGGAGCAACAAGAAGCAAGAAAAGAAGATTTCAATAGCCTTTTTAAAATTAGAATGCATAAAGTTAAATAGTGGAATTTCCAGATTTTTTATATTTTAGAACTTTTTGATTTCAATGCTTGTCAACCATGCTCTTAATTGTAAGGGACCTTCTAGAAGAGTTGGTTGAGTCTTTTTAAAGCTCATCTACCATTTTGTCTAGCATTTAAGCCCCCATGCAATTGCGTTTTGGTTTCCTAGGCCTTATTTTCTACAAAATGCATTTAATAGCTTTTAGAGTCCTTTTGTATTTCAAGGCATGCACGAATTTTTGGCCTTTAAAACGGCTTGTAATTCATCATTTTGGACAGATTGATGAATGAAAAACTTTGTGTTTTCTTGAACCCCATTTGGTGTTTCATTTCTTTCAAATCTTGCTTTAGGTTTGAAGTAAAATCAATTCATTGGATTAGTCTTGATCAAGCTAATTCTGGAGTGAGTTGTCTTAGGATCTAAGAGTGACTATTTTAGATTTTAAGTGTGATCTAAGTTAGCCTTCATTGTGAGTTTTGCAAGGATCCTAGAAGGACCTCTAGCCTTGTAAAATTCAAGCAACGATCAAGGCGCTTATCATTTGGTATCGAGCCTTGACATTCTTTGGCGAATTTTGAGCAAGGATCGGCGCTTATCATTTTGTATCAGAGCATTTGGTCGACATTCTTTTGCCGACTCTAGACTTCGTTTCAACATGGCACATAATGAAGAGCAAGCAACACATGCACCAGGTTTTAGTACCGTTCTTGAAGCTCTTAAAGATATGTTGGAAATGATGAGAGAAGATATGGAAGAAAGAAGATCACATCGCAAAGGATGTCTTCAAGGTACACTAATCATAAACCAATTTCAAATATTCAATTTTCTATGAAAAATAATAGTTTATGTGATGAAATTCAGCCTATGGTTGTAGAAAGTTGTATCAATGAAAATGAAATGCTTAGTGGTTTAGTTTCAACAAATGCATGTGAGTTAAGCGAAAAATTAGATTGCATGGACTTGTTTGCTTGCAATCCCTCTACTATTGTAACACCTACTATTAATGATGTACGTGTTGATGTGTGTGAGTTAGGGAAAAAGGCACAAAAGGCCAAAACAAAAGCATATGATTTTAGAGAAAAAGAATCTCGTGAGAAAATGAGTGTGAGAAGATAAGCATGAGATTAGTTTATGGCCTATAGAGAAAAATGAGAGAAAAGCCAATGTTGTGAGCTTGTGTGAAAGAGCCAATGAGGTTAAATCTATTTTGTTTTCAAAGCAAAATATTTGTAGACTTTTATACAAAGGAACTTGCTATCTAACGGGCGAGCTCAAACCATGTTTGTCTAGTGTTTCTTTTGAGTTCTTACAGGAAGCAAAAGATCTTATACAACATCTCGAAGCGAAGATTCCTTCGAAAGTAGAGAATGACCACAAACACAATGCCAACTTGTGTATTATGATGAAATACTCCAAATTTGCTTCTAAGTTCATCCATGGCAGCAAGCATAAAGTGTTCAAAAAAGACATAAAGATTTTGATTTGAGGACAAATCCTTTTAAAGAAAGAGGGGATGATATGAATTCAACCACCGGCTTATTGTATTCACATGAAGGAGCAACAAGAAGCAAGAAAAGAAGATTTCAATAGCCTTTTTAAAATTAGAATGCATAAAGTTAAATAGTGCAATTTCAGATTTTTTATATTTTAGAACTTTTTGATTTCAATGCTTGTCAACCATGCTCTTAATTGTAAAGGGACCTTCTAGAAGAGTTGGTTGAGTCTTTTAAAGCTCATCTACCATTTTGTCTAGCATTTAAGCCCCCATGCAATTGCGTTTTGGTTTCCTAGGCCTTATTTCTACAAAATGCATTTAATAGCTTTTAGAGTCCTTTTGTATTTCAAGGCATGCACGAATTTTTGGCCTTTAAAACGGCTTGTAATTCATCATTTTGGACAGATTGATGAATGAAAAACTTTGTGTTTTCTTGAACCCCATTTGGTGTTTCATTTCTTTCAAATCTTGCTTTAGGTTTGAAGTAAAATCAATTCATTGGATTAGTCTTGATCAAGCTAATTCAGGTGAGTTGTCTTAGGATCTAAGAGTGACTATTTTAGATTTTAAGTGTGATCTAAGTTAGCCTTCATTGTGAGTTTTTGCAAGGATCCTAGAAGGACCTCTAGCCTTGTAAAATTCAAGCAACGATCGGCGCTTATCATTTGGTATTAGAGCCTTGACATTCTTTGGCCGAATTTTGAGCAAGGATCGGCGCTTATCATTTTGTATCAGAGCATTTGGTCGACATTCTTTTGCCGACTCTAGACTTCGTTTCAACATGGCACATAATGAAGAGCAAGCAACACATGCACGGGTTTTAGTACCGTTCTTGAAGCTCTTAAAGATATGTTGGAAATGATGAGAAGATATGGAAGAAAGAAGATCACATCGCGAAAGGATGTCTTCAAGGTACACTAATCATAAACCAATTTCAAATATTCAATTTTCTATGAAAAATAATAGTTTATGTGATGAAATTCAGCCTATGGTTGTAGAAAGTTGTATCAATGAAAATGAAATGCTTAGTGGTTTAGTTTCAACAAATGCATGTGAGTTAAGCGAAAAATTAGATTGCATGGACTTGTTTGCTTGCAATCCCTCTACTATTGTAACACCTACTATTAATGATGTACGTGTTGATGTGTGTGAGTTAGGGAAAAAAGGCACAAAAGGCCAAAACAAAAGCATATGATTTTAGAAAAAGAATCTCGTGAGAAAATGAGTGTGAGAAGATAAGCATGAGATTAGTTTATGGCCTATAGAGAAAAATGAGAGAAAAGCCAATGTTGTGAGCTTGTGTGAAAGAGCCAATGAGGTTAAATCTATTTTGTTTTCAAAGCAAAATATTTGTAGACTTTTTTATACAAAGGAACTTGCTATCTAACGGGCGAGCTCAAACCATGTTTGTCTAGTGTTTCTTTTGAGTTCTTACAGGAAGCAAAAGATCTTATACAACATCTCGAAGCGAAGATTCCTTCGAAAGTAGAGAATGACCACAAACACAATGCCAACTTGTGTATTATGATGAAATACTCCAAATTTGCTTCTAAGTTCATCCATGGCAGCAAGCATAAAGTGTTCAAAAAAAGACATAAAGATTTTGATTTGAGGACAAATCCTTTTAAAGAAAGGGGGGATGATATGAATTCAACCACCGGCTTATTGTATTCACATGAAGGAGCAACAAGAAGCAAGAAAAGAAGATTTCAATAGCCTTTTAAAATTAGAATGCATAAAGTTAAATAGTGGAATTTCAGATTTTTTATATTTTAGAACTTTTTGATTTCAATGCTTGTCAACCATGCTCTTAATTGTAAGGGACCTTCTAGAAGAGTTGGTTGAGTCTTTTAAAGCTCATCTACCATTTTGTCTAGCATTTAAGCCCCCATGCAATTGCGTTTTGGTTTCCTAGGCCTTATTTCTACAAAATGCATTTAATAGCTTTTAGAGTCCTTTTTGTATTTCAAGGCATGCACGAATTTTTGGCCTTTAAAAGCGGCTTGTAATTCATCATTTTGGACAGATTGATGAATGAAAAACTTTGTGTTTTCTTGAACCCCATTTGGTGTTTCATTTCTTTCAAATCTTGCTTTAGGTTTGAAGTAAAATCAATTCATTGGATTAGTCTTGATCAAGCTAATTCTGGAGTGAGTTGTCTTAGGATCTAAGAGTGACTATTTTAGATTTTAAGTGTGATCTAAGTTAGCCTTCATTGTGAGTTTTGCAAGGATCCTAGAAGGACCTCTAGCCTTGTAAAATTCAAGCAACGATCGGGCGCTTATCATTTAGTATCGAGCCTTGACATTCTTTGGCCGAATTTTGAGCAAGGATCGGCGCTTATCATTTTGTATCAGAGCATTTGGTCGACATTCTTTTGCCGACTCTAGACTTCCGTTTCAACATGGCACATAATGAAGAGCAAGCAACACATGCACCAGGTTTTAGTACCGTTCTTGAAGCTCTTAAAGATATGTTGGAAATGATGATGAGAAGATATGGAAGAAAGAAGATCACATCGGAAAAGGATGTCTTCAAGGTACACTAATCATAAACCAATTTCAAATATTCAATTTTCTATGAAAAATAATAGTTTATGTGATGAAATTCAGCCTATGGTTGTAGAAAGTTGTATCAATGAAAATGAAATGCTTAGTGGTTTAGTTTCAACAAATGCATGTGAGTTAAGCGAAAAATTAGATTGCATGGACTTGTTTGCTTGCAATCCTCTACTATTGTAACACCTACTATTAATGATGTACGTGTTGATGTGTGTGAGTTAGGGAAAAAGGCACAAAAGGCCAAAACAAAAGCATATGATTTTAGAGAAAAAGAATCTCGTGAGAAAATGAGTGTGAGAAGATAAGCATGAGATTAGTTTATGGCCTATAGAGAAAAATGAGAGAAAAGCCAATGTTGTGAGCTTGTGTGAAAGAGCCAATGAGGTTAAATCTATTTTGTTTTCA